>PVJL010016707.1:0-20196 GCA_004026885.1 Lyroderma lyra | reverse complement strand
TTGATGCGTTGTAATATAAATAGAAGTCAGGAAGTGTAATGCCACCAGCCTTATTCTTTTTATGTAGTATTGCTTTGGCAATTCGAGGTCTTTTATGGTTCCATATAAATCTAATAATTCTTTTATCTATTTCACGAAAGTATGATTGTGGGATTTTGATGGGTATTGCATTAAATCTGTAGATTGCTTTGGGCAGAATTGTTATTTTAACAATATTAAGTCTTCCTATCCATGAACAGGGGATATTTTTCCACCTCTTAAAGTCTGTTTCAATTTCTTTCAAAAGTGTCTTATAGTTCTCTGTGTATAAGTCTGTCACGTTCTTTGTTAAGTTAATTCCCAGGTATTTCATTCTTTTTGTTGTGATAGCAAAAGGAATTGATTCCCTCATTTCTTTTGCTATGGATTTGTTGTTTGTATAAAGGAATGCTGTTGATTTTTGTACATTTATTTTGTATCCTGCAACTTTACTATACTCGTTAATTTTTTCTAATAGTTTCCTGGTGGAGTCTTTGGAATTTTTTATATAAAGGATCATGTCATCCGCCAATAGTGACAATTTGACCTCTTCTTTCCCAATTTGGATACCTTTGATTCCTTTCTCTTGCCTGATTGCTGTGGCTAGAACTTCCAATACTATATTAAATAACAGTGGTGACAGGGGGCATCCCTGTCTTGTTCCTGATTTTAGGGAAATAGGTTTCAGCTTTTCCTCATTCAGTATGATGTTAGCCAAGGGTCTCTCATATATGGCCTTTATTATGTTGAGATACTTTCCTTCTATTCCTATTTTATTTAGTGTTTCGATCATAAATGGATGTTGTACCTTGTCGAAAGCTTTTTCTGCATCAATTGAAATGACCATATGGACTTTATCTTTGATTTTGTTTATGTGGTGTATCACATTGATTGATTTTCGTATGTTGAACCATCCTTGTGCTCCCGGAATGAATTCCACTTGATCATGATGTATGATCTTTTTGACGCATTGTTGTATTCTGTTTGCTAATATTTTCTTCAGGATTTTTGCATCTGTGTTCATCAGAGATATTGGTCTATAGTTTTTCTTTTTTGTGTTGTCTTTGCCAAGCTTTGGTATTAGAGTAATGTTGGCCTCATAGAATGAGTTAGGAAGTATTGCTTCCTCTTCAATTTTTTGGAAGAGTCTGAGGAGGATAGGCGTTAATTCTTCTTTGAATGCTTGGTAGAACTCCTTGGTGAAACCATCTGGTCCAGGGCTTTTGCCTTTAGGGAGATTCTGGATAGTCATTTCAATCTCATTGCTATTGATTGGTCTATTTAGATTATCCGGTTCTTCTTGGTTCAGTCTTGGTAGGCTATAAGTTTCTAGAAACTTGTCCATTTCTTCTAGATTGTTAAATTTTGTGGCATAAAGTCCTTCATAATATTTTCTTATAATCCTTTGTATTTCTGTGGTATCAGTGGTCATTTCTCCCCTTTCATTTCTAATTTTGGGTATTGGTGTCCTTTCCTTTCATCCTTTGATTAGTCTCACCAGAGGTTTGTCAATTTTGTTGACTTTCTCAAAGAACCAGCTCTTCGTAATATTAATTTTTTCTATTGTCTTTCTGTTCTCTAATTGGTTTAGCTCTGCTTTCATTTTTATTATATCTTTCCTTCTGCTGATTTTGGGTTTTGTCTGCTCTTCTTTTTTGAGTTTTTTAAGAAGGGATGCTAAGATGTTTGCTTGTGATTTTTCTTGTTTCTTAAGATAGGCCTGTAGTGATATAAATTTCCCTCTTATTACCACTTTCGCTGAGTCCCAATAATTGTGATACGTTGTATTTTCATTGTCATTAGTTTCTATATATTTTATTTGTTCTTTTATCCAGTCCTTTTTTAATAAGCTGTTGTTTAATATCCATGTATATGTGGTTTTTTCTGCTTTCCTTTTACATTTGATCTCCAATTTCAAAGCTTTGTGGTCTGAGAATACACTTGGTATGATTTCTATCTACTTGAATTTGCTGAGGCTACTTTTTTGTCCCAGCATGTGGTCTATTCTTGAGAATGTTCCATGCACACTAGAAAAGCAGGTGTAGTCTCTTTTGCTGGATGAAGTGTCCTTTAAATATCAATGATGTCCAATTGCTGTAAAGTGTTGTTTAGAGCTGTTATTTCCTTATTTATTTTCTGTTTGGATGATCTGTCCATGGCTCTTAGTGAGGTATTTAAGTCCTCAACAAGATTGTGTATTCATCAGTTTCTCCTTTCAAGTCTGTTAGTAGTTTCTTTGTATATTTTGGTGCATCCTGGTTGGGAGCCTATATGTTAATTACTGTCAACTCTTCTTGTCGTTGCATTGTGCCTTTTATCATTATGTAATGACCATCTTTGTCTTTTACTATCTTTTTGAACTTGAAGTTTATTTCATCAGATATCAGTATGGCCACTCCTGTTTTCTCTGGTTACCATTTGCTTGGAGTATTGTATCCCATCCTTTCACTCTGAGACTGTGTTTGTCATTAGAGCTGAGGTGTGTTTCTTGGAGACAGCATATGGATGCATTCTGCTTTTTAATCCAGTCTGCTACTCTGTGTCTTTTTATTGGTGAGTTTAGTCCATTGACATTTTGAGTGATGATCTATATGCGAGGATTTCCTGTGGCCATTACTTATTTCTTTCTTTGTTTTTGTTTGTTTGTTTTTTTTGTTTCATTCTTGTTGCCCCAACTTTGTTCCATTTTTCCTGATGTTTTGTTTCCGGCTGAAGAGCTTCCTTCAGTATTTCTTGGAGTGCTGGCCTCATGCTGGCAAATTCCCTCAGCTTCTGTGTGTCTGAGAATGTCTTTATTCCACCTTCGTATCTGAAAGATAATTTTTCTGGACAATTTTTTCTTGGAAGTTTTTCTCTTTTAAATTTTTGAATATTGGATTCCACTCTCTCCTGGCTTGTAGAGTTTCTGCTGAGAAATCTGATGCCAGCCTGATGGGTTTTCCTCTAAATGTATTGTTCTTTTTTCCCTGGCTGCCTTGAGAATCGTCTCTTTGTCTTTAGTTTGGACATCTTTAGTACCATGTGTCTTGGAGAAGATCTGTTGGGTTCCTGGTATCTGAGGTACCTGATTTCTTCTTGAACTTGCATTTCCAGATCTTTCCATAGGTTTGGAAAATTCTCATCTACGATTTGTTTGAGTATGCTCTATGTAGATTGCTCTGTCCCCTCTTCTATTCCTATTATCCTGATGTTGTTTTGTATCATGGAGTTGGATATTTCTTGCAGAGTTCTTTCAGTCCTTTTGGTTCTATATTCCCTTTCTTCCTCTTTGTGAGCTGTTTCATGTTCTGATGTTCAATATCACTAATTCTTTCCTCCATCTGGTTGGTCCTGTTTCCTATGGCAGTTATTTCATTTCTCACTTCTTTTATGGTATTATTTATTTCTCGTATTTCCGTCTCAATCTTTCTTATGTTTTGAATTTCTTTGTTAAATTGTTCTTTTTGTTCACATAGTTCCTTTTTTATGTCGTTTATATCTTATTTTATATTATTTATCTCAGCTATGGTGTTCTCCCAATAGGTTTTCATTTCTCTCACAGCCTTTAGAATGGCTGCTTTAAATTCTCCATCACTTACATGAGACCCTTCCAGTTGTAACAGGCTATCTTCTGGGTCAATTTCATTTTCTTTCTGAGGAGTTTTAGTTTTTAAAGAATTCATCCTGTCCACTGGGTTTTTCCTCTTTCACATGAGGGCTTTATGTTCAGTGCCCAGATTTTTGCTTTTGTGGTGTCTTGCTGTAGGGCAGACACTAGGTGGCACTGGGGGTGAAGTTTTGGGGGAGAGGGGGCTGTTTGTTTCTTGTTTCTGATCTCCTAATGCGTTTGGAGTCTATGCGCATATATCCTCAGGACAGGCCAACAAAAGGCTTTCCAAAGGCGGCTTTGCCATCTCCCATATGCTGGGGAAGCTGTTTTTGCTGGGTGGGGTGAATGCTAGCAAATGAAATCAGTCTTTCTTTCCAGCCCTGATTCAGTACCTGGCTGTCTAAAGGCTCACACTGCTTTCAGAACTCTGAGGTGTACGAGGAAGTGCCCGCTCCATAAGTCCAAAGCTGTGGGCGTGACCTGAGACAGCAGGGTCGCCTTTGTAGCAGGCTGGGAACAGGAACTGCAGCCCTGTCTTGGTCTCCAGGGGGCTTAGAGCTGGGGTGTTTTCATTGCAGTTCAGAGTCCTCGCTCAGCCCTTCTACCACTTAAAAGTTCCAGAGGCTGGCTCCCAAACTCCTTCCGTTCCCAGCTCCCCAGTCTCTCTCCCCTCCCCCAAACTGCGCAGCTCCGAATAGTCTACAGGGATCGCGTCCCAATCCTGCTTGGTCTGTCTCTGCTCCCTTTCCTCTCCCCGACTCGCCCCTTCTCGCCAGCCTTCAGGTGTGTGCTTGCTATTTGTGGATTTCTCAAAAGCCGGTTTGTCACTCAGGATCCTCTTTCTTGGCTCCTGGATGGCCGTTCAATTGTGTTTTCTGGGAGAGGCTTTAGGAACCTCCTCTCCAGTAGCCATCTTGTCTTCTCCCCCACCCCCCCATCAGGGTTTTAAATGTGTCTTACAGCCACCTGTTCAACAAAACTGAAAGTTTGTGATGGAGAGGGTTTTAGCAGGAAAGACCTTTTCATCCCTTTGGTCAAGTAAGGCTCAGTATCCTCAAAAATTTGCATCACCCCAAATCCAATTGCACACATTACTCATTTCACCCACATGCAGAACATTTTTCCTGGTTTCCCTGTTACAGCCACCACAACAGTGCTGGATGCCATAACCCATACCACATTCAACAATTTAGAGATGATGGATCCCCCAAAATATTTGTGCTCAAGGTACAGAAAAATAAAAGACTATTGTAGTTCTTGGTGCTGATTTTAGTGTGGGCGGTGGGAAAGTTTTCTGAGACTGACCCAAGTGCAAGGAACCCTGAGGGTTTCTGCTCTGTCCAGTGGGCTGCTGCAAGAGGAGCCATGAATCCCACCTGGCTTAGTGGCAAGTGGGGAAACTGAGGAATATAACAAGGCTCTGTCAGCTGTGTGTCTTAATTTACCCAGTGCACTCTTGTTCCAACACAACAGCAGGAGACCTTGGCTGCTTCCAAATTTCTCCAGGCAGAGCCTCTTGGTGAATTCAAGTCCAGCCCTTGGCCTTTTCTCTTTCATCACTACAATTTTGGGACCCCCATTTAGAATGACCTCTGCTGGTCAATGAGAGCACCACATCCAAACTTTGACTGGGTTGTGCCAATGTTTGGAATGTGTAACTCTGTGCTGGAAACTAACATGATGCTAAGAAGTGTGAGCACATCTGTGGCCTCAGGAATTCATCTTAACTTCTTTTACACAAGCTGTCAGCCTCTGTATGTGCACATATTTCGCTTATGTGTCACATCAAAGAACCAGATTCCACCATTGTCAGCAAGCACACAGTTTTCTTTCAAATCATGAGGACATTTTCTTTCATTTCTACAAAATTTCCTGTCTGTGTATAAAACCCCCATACACATTGAGCCTTGGAGGGTACTCCTGGTTCCTGAGACTGCTGTCTTATTTAGCATCTTACTAGAAATAAAATTCTAATGTCAGGTAGCATTGATCATGGAATTACTATGAGCAAAACATTATACTAGCTCATGTATTGGTACTCCTAAGAGCTCTGTGGAAGAGTATTGCCATGATTTCATTTTACACATGCTGACTAACCACAGCACCTGTTATGTCCCTAGTATGTACTTCAATGTTCTTGTTTGAAAATTGACCCTGGGCCCTAACTCAACTCGTCCATGGGTTTTGCTTTGAAAATAAGAAGTTCTGAGATCCTGAGGCAACCTCTCATGTAAGACCCTTTTCTTTGAGCTACCCCACATACACTAGGATAAACACACATGGACACACACACACATAGACACACACACGCATGAACACTGACAATCCAGCTGGGTGTCAGAAGGGAAATGCACAAAAGAAAGGATATCAGAGGTGGGAAATAGTCATTGGAGGCAGTTCTGTCATGGTGCAGGAACACCCAGTCTTTGGGCACCACACCCAGGTCCCACAGTAGAGGGACAAGAGATGTCAGGTTTTTAGCCAGGGCAACCACGAAATACACAGTGGTTTGGCTAAACCAGTAACATTCCTGGGCACCAGGAGAAAACATGCTGTGGGTTTACTCTTTCCACTCAAGGCACCTAAAACTAAAAGCAGACACCTCTAATGTGACTGGGCTTCAGAAGAGAATGCCTCAGTTTCCTTCTTTGTTAGGTGTTGTACAAATACATGGTGACAGCAATTATCAAAGCCTTCAGGAGATCCTATTTTCTCTGGTTCTCTATCAAGGCCCAGTGTGTTCTGAGTCTCTAAAAAATGCTTTCCATTCACTAAAGGTCATCCTGAATGAAAGACTGCTTGGGTTCAGGGACTTTTGTCATGCACAATGTGGCAGAGCACAAAAATATTTGCTCAAAAACCAGAGGCAAGAACAGCCTTGTTTGGAAACTCAGTTTTCAGTTTGAAGTGGGTAAAGTCATTGTCTGGACTCTGGAGAAAGGCTTTGTGACTGACCTAGATACACACCAAGACAGTGGAGAGAAAGATGGTATGAGATTGGCTTCTGGGTTTCTCACAATTTCCTGAATCTTACAGGCCCAGCTTCTTTTTTCTTTGTTCTTGTTGTACAGAGTGCAATGAGGAACCACATCACAGAAGAGTGTTTTAATTTTAGCCTTTTCTGGTTGGGGCTGTGGCCCCAACTCTGACGACCAATAAGCAAGCTGTCTTCACTGTGGTCAATAGTGCCACAATCAAGAAACATAAGAGGTCACTCTGGGAACTTTTTGCTCCTGAGCAACATGAATCATTGATTATTAGCATACAACCTTACAATTTGAGTACTCACAGAAAGGAAGATGTTCCGAGACCTTTTTACTATTTTCTCAGTTTTGGTGACAGCTGCCCTTACTGTATGCAGAGCTGAGAATACCAACATGGTCTCTGCCCACTACCAGCTCAGAGTGGAGACTGATATAGACTCAGAATGAGAGCAAATTCTTGTTAGAGAGAACAGTGAGTGCTGCAAGGAGAGCCACAGTCCTTATGTGTGTTTGAAAGGCCTCCATAGATACGTTTGTGGTATGATGATAGGGCAAGTGGAGTCATTTCTGCAGAAGTCAAAAATCAGTGGTCCAGTGTGGGAGAGTTCAAAATGACAAAGACTTGGAGATGAAAACAAATATCAGCACAAAGGAATTTCAGTAGAAGTCAGGGTGTCTGGAGACAGCTGGAAGGTAAGGAAGGCAGTGCCAGACCCAGGCTGCAAACAGGTGCTTCTTAAATGCCAGGTGGCCACATTTGCTTCACAGCACTTATGGAAACAAATGTGGACTATATTACACACAGTTTCTGTGATCAGGCACCAGGATTGGCAGAGCTGGGAGCCTCTGCCTCAAGATCTTCCAAGAGGCTTGGCTGAGTGTCCACTGAGGGTCGAACTAGAAGTCTATCTGCAGGACCAAACATGGGTGATTAGCAGGATTCAGTTTGGACAGGGGTCACAGTCTTTACTGTCTGCGTACCACAATTTTAAATTTGTGTTGGTTTACTTTTATATAATGGAATGAGAAAGGCAGATAGAGACAAACAGAAACAGAAACAGTGAGACAAACAGAAAGAAATATGTACAGAGAGACATAGGTTCCAAGAGATAGAGAAAACGACAGGGAGAGAGAGACAAAGAGATAAAATAAGACACAGAGAGACAGGGGGAGACAGCGACAGCAGAGTCATAAAATTTCCATATCACAGTGTTTGAAAGTATACCCATCATATCACCTTATTCTCTTATATACTTTAAAATTCCATCCAAATTCAGGTGAAGGGGTAAGCACAGAAATATTTTATGTGGAGATTGGAACACTAGCAGCTACAGTGAGGCTGCGCAGCACATAAGCTGAGATGAGGCACATAAACTTGCAACCGAACATAACAAGAGACTCTGGAAAGTTCAATACCAAAAGTAATGATGTCAGAATTTCTGTTTATTTAAACTATCCTGGGACACAAGCAGGAGGGTCAGTGAAAGTCACTGGTCCTAGAGCAGACCCAGCCTGTGGGCACTGTGTTCAGTTGTCTGCCCAGCATTTCACTAATTTCACCATTGTTACATCTGTGACTGAGCTCATGTGACCTCAGCCCAGGAATTCCAGGCACTACATGTGTATTTAGGTCTAAACACAGCCTGAGAAGTAGATGCTAGAGCCACAAACATTGTGTAGATGGGAGACTAGGAAGGCCCTGAAAAGACAGGTGTGTCAACAATCAAATCACTGGTGACAGAAAAGTGCCAATTGTAAAGTCAGTTCTGAATGCACAAAGTTATGGCCTGGGCTTCACCCAAGTTATCTTAATGTTTGGGGTGAGCTCTGTTCATGCAGCTGTGTATGACCTTGGCATTGCGTAAAGGATGAGAAGGCATCAACCTGAGAGTCCTTGGAGAGGCCTCGTCTCATCAGGATATCCAGGTGGAAGACCCAAGGCAGTGGCCAAACTTTCTGATTATAAAGACCAACAGAATTTGGAGCCCTGGTAACCAAACAGCCACAGTCTGCAGAAGCCCCTGCTCATCTCATTTGGATAGACACATTCGATGTAGTATATTGTTTTCTTCTTGTGTCCCAGGTCTCACACAACTGGCCTCAGCAAATCCTGTAGTCTGAATGCTATCTCTTTCCTCAGGTATTGTTCATGTCTCACTCCAAAACCTCTGGCCATTTTTCAAAGAAAGCCAAAAGTAACACAAGGAGGCCCAGGGTGGTCAAGGCCAGAACAGACAAGCCCTCTGATCCCACTTTGACAGCATTACGTTTCCTTCCTGTGTGTGTATGTTTATGTGTGGTGCTGGTGGTGGGGAGGTGTTCACATAAGGATGGCATGCCCTAAGCAGTAGCCAGCTGAGAAGGCCTCAGTAGCCTAGGGGCCTTCTCAAGTTTACATTTGAGATAAAGGGTGGCTACCTAGGATTTGGGGGGTGGAGCTACTTTGCTTAGGGTTTATTCCAAGCACTCCATGGAAAAGTCATGCCAACACATTAAGATCTATGCCAGCACAGCCTGTTCCTGATCTGGAAGCTCAAGGTCAGGTTGGCAGAAACTCTCTGATGCCTCCATATAGGATGCTGGTCAGGGTCACTATAGAGCTCTAGACAAAACATCAGTGATGACTTAGTAAATGGGATTACCCAGTACATGTCTATTGTATGAGAAGCAAGTATGTTATGCCATCAAGGACCATGGAAGAATCTCAGTGTGTGTCATCATGGTGGTATCTCCAAAATTAGGGTCCAGAAAGGGCCAGACAAGGGCATCAGCCCAGACAACACCTTGACCTCTTCAAAAGGGGGCTCCCCAAGTTTTGCTTGCAGGTCATGACCACAGGTTTTGACCTAGAGTGCTGAGCTCAACTTGTGCTAGCTGAGCCTGAGGACCTGGATCCCAGGGAGGCAGAGCCTCATGCTGAAAATGGGCCTGTGGGAGCTAACACAAGCTCAAAGGACTCATTGCCACATACATAGGGAGAAGTCCCAGAGGTTGGCACTGGGCCAGGTGAAAATACAGGACTCAAACCAACATCTATGCCTGCATCCAGAAGAGGTGTGTTTTCTGAGGGCCTTGGTCATGGGTTCTAGGTTTGAAATGAAAATGGAAAGTAAAAATGTGTGTCACATTTGCTCCTGTACCCAATTCAGCTCCATGTCACAAATCACAGCATGGTCCAGACCCTGAACTTATGTTTCCAGAGATGCCTGTTGCAGAAGCAGGAGCCAGACAATGTCAAAGGTACATCCAGATCTTAGAGTGTCCAACGTGAGCAGCTGCTCCTAAGATGCAAGTTTATCTGATGGTGATGGAACTGCAAGTCTATTACCATCAGATAGACCATCTCTGGAGCAGTGGGGGTCATGTGTCATGAGCAGGTTGTGGAAGGGACCTAAATCTGGCACCGAACTCGGCACTCATGGAAAATAAAAAATCAGCAGTGCAAACTCTTCTGTCCCAAAGACAGCTGGGGATGTCATTACACCCAGTACCCCTACAGTGATAGCTAGATCTGGAAGGCACTCCTGCACTGTTCCCTGTACAACATCTTCAATTCTGTCCCCCATCTGAACATTTCTTATATTGCCTTTTAGGCTTTTTTTGTTTGTTCTTTAATTTACTTTTACATTTATATAATATCTTACATTAACGTGTTAAATTAATGATAGTAAAATTTATTAATTATCATAAAAAGTGTATTTTCATGAGCTTTTATTTCATCCATCATCACTATCAAGCTATGAAGTATTTCATCTCCCTCCAAAAATTTCTTACCCAAACCCTTCACATTCCACTTTTTCTTCAGCCTCTGGCAACCTTAATCTATTTCTCTCTCAAATCCTGTACTTATTCTGGATTGTTCCTATTATTTGAAGAATCAAATACATTTCTTGTCTGTTCATGAAGTTTCTGAATTCATTTTTATTTTTATTTCGAATATTTTTATTATTGTTGTCATTTAAAAAACTGAAACTCCAGATCAATTGAGTATTATATGCATAAAATAAAAGCGTTTTGTGAATACAGTGAATAACCAGCACTTGTGAAAATTGGTAGAAGCCTGATAAGTGTATCAGAGACACTCTGTTAATCTGAAGTAAAAAATCTGGAACTTTCACACTGTTATCTTCATAACACAAAATATGGAGTCAAATAATCTTGTACTTTTTACTAGCTCTGTGGCATTGGACATGTTAGTGAACGTGTAAAACCTCTGTTTCTCTGGCTTTCAATATATTTTACAGAATTACTTTGATCATGCTTTTTAATTATGTCTTGCAGTTCTTCTATAAACAGAGTGGAAATAATGTCCACAAGGTATAGCTTAGTTGTTAATGAAGTAGTCCTGTTGGTGTCTTCTATGAATATTCCTATAACACTTTCCATTGATCTCCACACATTCCTGATTTAACTAGACACCAGAAACCCAAAGTTGGTCAGTGATGTTTAGCAAAGTAAGGAAGACATTCTCTTTCTGTACATTTTATTGACTATGTACCTAAACTTAAAAAAAAGGCACTGTCAGGGATGTAATGTACACCATAGAAAATATAGTCAATATAATTATAATAATTATGTACAATGACAGATCGATTATGAGACTTATTGAAGTAATTCCTTTGTGAAATATGTAAACATGTAATCACTATTCTTTTTGTACACCGGTAACTAATATAAAATTGTATGGCACGATATTGGAAAATACTATTTAAATTCAAAATATATATATACCTAAGAAGAGCTGTCTACACTGCAAAGATGGAAAGCAGTTTTAAGGACAACTTTTTATTGCACTGACTTTCATTGGTGTCCAGTAATGACTGAGAAGAAAGTTATCTCTAAAATAAGAAACACTTTGCAATGACCAAAATGGCCTCTCTCATTTAATGACTAATGTACTTCCTGGGGCTACAATGTTTTGTCTCATTGCTCTTTCTAAGATCATGTGTTTTTTCAGAGTTATTGAATTTAATTATTAAAAATCACATCACACTTTTTTTCAGTAATGTTTTATATGGTTTCTGATATTTTACTGTATTATATAATTCAAATATGCACATTTCCACTTCTAATGTTGTTCACTTAAGAGTGTTTTATTACTTTGGGATGACTTCTTAAAATAATATTACTTTTTAAAATAATATGAACCTGTTTATGATTTCAAATACTTATTGGTGAACAACTGTAAAAAAGTGGTGTGTTTAAACCTACAGTTCCTTTTAAATTAAAGCATTTAGCAAATTTAATTGCACATGCACTGTAACTGAAATATTAAAGAAACAATGAAAAAATTATAACTAAATCTAATATAGTATGGTGAAAATCAATTAAAAATATAATGTAGATTGCTTCTATAAAATGTACAATAGCAATATCATCCACAGAAAAGAAGTGTCACCATATTTAAAAGCTAAGAGGGTATTAGTGATTCTATCAAAATTATAAGAAGAAATTGAGTTCGGAATAATTTAAGAAATTTCAGATCATTTTAAACAGACAATGTTAATGTTATACAAGCTGGTGCATATCATATTATTTTAATAACAAAACAACTGATGGCACTAAAATTACAACTACTGATACCAAAAATAACTAGTGTGCATTTATTTTAACACAAATAACCACAAATTTAGAGTAAAATTTCATTCAAAATGATGATCTTTTCTATAAGTTGTTATAAGATTTAATTTTACACCAAGAACCAGATAGTATTTACACAGAAGTGCAAACAATTAAGTTAACATATCTGCTGCTGGCACTGGTGCTTCATTTGTATTTTGTTGTCCTTGTCTGGTTGCATTTTCTGGAAACATCGAGTATCCTCAATTTCTTGCCTATAGTATTGCTGTAAACATCCCCACAAGTGCCACCAACCCAGCAAAAGCTAAGTTGTCCTTCTCATCTTTCCCAAACATCTGCCAGAGGCCATCAAAGTTCATGGTTTAAAAATTCACAACACACATTGAGGGATGTGGTCCAACACTGTGTGAGTTCCTTAGAAAAGTGGATTGAACAGGGGCATGCTAGCTTTAGCCAAGTTCAGTTTCTAACATGTCAGGCATTTCTCAAAGATACACCCATTGGTTATCACAAACTTAAGTTAGTTGGGGCACGATTCCTGGAAAAAAGTTCCAAATTATCTCCAATCATATCTTGGTAGAGACACTCCAGAGACAAAAGACCAAGTCTTGGAGAATGCAAACCAGCTTGTCAGGGCTTGCAGCCCCTACTTAAAGGCTTCCAGGATGCAACTTCCTTCACCCAGACTTCAGTTCTTTCACATTTTTACCCCTCCTGAGTTCATCCCCATTAAAACGTCTGATCCCAAACCCTGTAAGTGTATGCTCCAAGACCAGAAAAGCCCCAAGTTGCAGTCATTGTTACCCACCTGGGTTTCAAATGCATCGCATGGTTACTTGTTTAGAAAATTCACTATTTGTGTTTGAGCAAGCTGGAGGAGAAAGGACCCTGTCATAAACTTGGTCAGGAAATTCCCAGGATTTCCAAAGGGGCTCAGCACCACAAATCCAAGAAGACACATCTTTTTGCATCATCCATGCGGCTCACCCTACTGAAGCAGTCCACTCAAAGAGACTTCTTTCTTGTTTATTTCTCTTCAACCACAATGCCAGTGCAGGCAGCCATGGTCATAACACTCTGGGCTTCTCTTAGAAGATGGATTCCCCAAATACTTACCATGAATAGGCAGAAAATGGAAACAGTCTTGAAGACCATGGTTCTCAACCCGCTTTGGGCTGGAGGAAAGTTAGCTGGGACTGACTACATAATAAAAAGCAATAAAGGTTCCTGTTTTGTTTGGTGGAATGCAATAGAATCTTGGAGTACCACGCAGCTTGATGTTGGATGGAGAAGCCAGGTGAATGCTGTGTAGCTCTATCAGTTTTGTGTTTTATGACACTCAGCGTGCTTCTGAAACTCCCGAGCTGGCCCTTCGTCACCTTCAGACACCCCACTTCAGAGCGAGACAAGGCCACACCTTCCCTTTTTCTATTCCAGCGCTAAGATCCTGAAAGCACTGGCCCAAGGTGGCCTCTGCTTGTCAGTCAGGGCATGACACCTGAGTTTGGACTAGGTTCTCCAAATGTTTAGAGTGTCCAACACTCTGCTGGGAACTAAGGTGACATGAAAAAGTATGAGTGGATCTCTGCCCTCAAAAATTTATGTCAACTTTATACACAACTTGCTGACAGCCTCTACATGTGCACATATGACATTGTAGATGCAAGCCAAAGAACCAGACCCCACCATTGTAAGAAAGCACAAAGATTTCTTTCAAAGTATGAGGACATTTTTCTTTATTGCTGCAAAACTTTTCTGCCTGTTTAGAAAAGTCTGCCTAGAGGACACTCCTTGTTTCTGAGCCTGCTGTCCTATTCAGATTTTTACTAAAAAAAATAGTACTAATGTAAGGTAGCTCTATAATAGGTAATGTATTTTTACTTTTTAAAACAGCCCTATGACAGAGCATTATCATAGTTCCATTGTACAAAAACTGACTAACCGAGCAACTGCTACATCTCTAGTGTGTTCTTCAATGGCCATGTCTTAGATCAGACTCTAGGCACTGGTTCAACCTGTAAATGAGGTTTCACATGGAAATGAGTATTTCTGAGATTCTGAAGCACCCATTCATACACACATACACACAAACACACAATATCTGCCCACCAGAGGATACAAAGTGAAATGCACACTCAAGAGGTTATCATACAGAAAGACCAAAGTGGTTGCATGCAGCTCTGTCAAAATTTAAGTCGACCCAGTTTTTAGGCATCATTCCCAGAGTCCATAAATAAGAAGGGGAGATTTACCAGTGTAGTGGGAAGAATAAGCCAAGTTTTCAGTGGTATTCCTCAACCAGCATTATTCTTGGGCACTTGGAAATAATAAAGTATGGTTTCTGTGTCTGCACCTTATACAGCTGTAACTAGAAGGAGAAAAATGCAGTGTGGAGGGCTCAGGAGAGAAGTCCTCAGCCTCTTCTTCTTTAAGATAATGTGTGTAGATGAGATGAGAGCCATAGGCTCACAGTCTGCAAAATGACATGCTTTTGTTTATTCTCTGTCAGGACCCATTATATTCTGTGTCAATGGCAAATGCTTTTTTACTCCTTATAGTTTCTTCTGGGAGGAGGGTATGTTAAAGGCTAATGGGCCTGAGTCATGCAGAAATGTGTCAGAACACTGGAACACTGGCCCAGAGAAGAGGAGCAAAACCAGCCTTGTTAAACATTCAAGCTCCTCATTTGGAAGTGATTTGAGTCATTGCCCAGGATAGGTGAGAGACCTTGTAGCTGAACTGGACACACCACAAGAGTGGCGAGAGAAAGAGGGAAGTGAAAACAGCTTCTGGGGGTTGTCACATTTTCCTGGACCCTGTAAGCTCAGCCCATTTTGTCCCTGGTCCTGGTGTAACATAAAAATTGAGAATACCAGACACACGTGTGTGTTCTGACTTCAGGATTTTCTTCCTGGGAATGCAGCTGACCACCAGAGGGCAAGCTGTTCACACTGGCTCAATGGCCCAAGCATAAAAAATCACAAGGGTTCATTCTGGGTGTTTCTTGCCTCTGAGCAACATGAACCATTGATTATCAGTATCCACCTTTACAGTGTGAGCTGCTCACAGACTAGAGGGAGTTCTGAGACATTTTCACAAATTTTTTCAGCTTTAGTGCCACTGCAGTCAACCTAAGAAAGGCTGAGAGTACCCACATAGTCTTAGCCCCACAAAAGCTGAAAGCTAACAAAAAGGCATGGATGTAGCATAAGAGCTAATTCATGGGAAAGAGAACAGTGAGTGCTATAGGGAGACCATAGACTCTAAGTTTGGATGAAAGGCCTGCAGGCTGTCATTAGTGCTGTCATCAGAGGGTAAGAGGAGGTATGCCTGCAGAAGTCACTAAAGAGTGTGTCAGTGTGGGGCGGCTCGAAGGGACAGAAACTTAAAGCAAAAATACAATACATTTGCCCAGAAAGGAGGTTCAAAAACATCCTGGGGGGTTAAAGAGAGCTGGAAGTTAAGGAAATCATTGCCAAACCTTGGCTGCAAGGACATGCAGATTGTCTGCTGGTAACTGCACTCCCCACACACAGACATATAGAAACAAATGTGGACAACATCTCAATCTCTGTGATCAGGCCCCAGGTTTTCCAGAGCTGGGATCCTCTGTCTCAAGGTCATCCAGGAGCCTGGGCTTCACTGTAAACAGATGCTCACATTAGAAAACGTTTGTCTGTAACATCAAGCATAACCTGGCAAAATTCATCTCCATTGGTAATCTCAGTGTTTTTTCTCTATGGGCAGCAATTTTTTGTTATTGTTTCTTTGTTTCTTTGTTTTTTGCACTATAGCTTAATACAGCTGATTATAATAGGTGGCTCTCTCTTTAGCGAACATGAAATCAAAGAGACAGAGACACACAGAAATGTAAACAGCGAAGAAGACAAAGAGAGACATATGTACACAGAGAGACAGGGTCCAAGAGACAGAGAAAATTACAGAGAGAAACAGAGACAAAGACACAAAGAGACAGAGAGATCAAGCAGAGTTATGAACATTTCATTACTCAGTGTTAAAAATCACACCCGTATTTGGCCTATTCTATTATATATTTTACACACCAGTCACAAATTCCATCTGGCTTCAAGAAAGGGGGCTAGCACAGGGATGTTTGATGTAGTTGTAGGCACACTGGTGGCCACTGTGAGACTGCCCAGCACATAGGCCAAGATGAGGGGCTTAGACCTGACACTGAATGTAAAGAAAAAAATTTAAAAAATAAGGTGGTTCCCTGGTGGTGTAGTGGCTAGTATTTGGCGCTCACAACATCGTGGCCTGGGTTCGATTTCCAGTCAGGGAACCACCTCCCCCAAATTTTTTTTAAATTTAAATATGAAGGAAGACCCTGTAACGTTCTATGCACAAGAAGATGATGTTGGGATTCCAGTTCATTTCAACTTTCCTGAAACATAAGGAAGAGAATCAGTGAGAGTCACTGGATGTCATAGCAGCCCCAACCTGCCCTACTGGTGCTGTGTTTTGTGCTCTGTCCAGCATTATCATTATCCCCCTGTTGTTATATCTTTTCCTGAGCTCATATGACCCCAGCACATGGGTTCCAGGCACTACAAGTATATACAAGTGTATATGTATGTGTGTGTGTGTGTGTGTGTGTGTGTGTGTATATACACACACACACACACACATAACATATGTATGTCTAATGATACAAAATAAAGAGTAGAAAGAACAACACTGTGCAAATGGAAGACTAGGAATGGTCTAAAATAACAGGTTTGTCCACAATCACATCACCAGTGAGAAAAAAATGCCAGGTCTTATCTCAGTTCTGGGTCCTCAATTTCAGGGATTTGGTAGAACCCAGGCCTTCCAGATGTGTGAGGTTGGCCATGCTGCTGCAGCTGTGTATACACTTGGCATAGAGTAAAGGGTGAGCAGTATCCAACCTAGAGAGATCTTAAAGAGGCCTTATCTTAAGAGGGAGCCCAGGTAGAAAACCTAAGACAGTGACCTCACTCCCTGATCATAGATCCTGATTAAACTTGCAGTCCTGGTAACCAGGCAGCCACATTCTAAAGAAGTCCTTGCCCAGCTCACTTTGTTGAAGACATTCAATGTAGTAAAATGTTTACTTGTTCTGTGCCCAGGGCCTGTGGCATTGGCCTACGGAAAGCCTATAATTGAAACCCTTTATCTTGATTCAGGTATTGTTCAGGTCTCACTACAGAAGGCTCTGGCGATTTTCAGGGCAAGGCAAAGGGAATGCAAACAGGCCAAGTGTGTTCAAGGCCAGGAAAGTCTAGTCCTCTGATCTTAGCTTGACAGCCTGATGTTTCTTCCCTGTGCATGGGTGTGTATGTATAGTGGTTGTTGTTGGGGTGTACACCTAAAAAGGGAATTCTCTAAGCTGAAGCTGGCTGAGTAGGACTCAGTAGCTTAGTGGGCTGGTCAAGTTCACACCTCAGGTCAAGTTTGGCTGGCTGGAATGTGGAAGACAGAATGACTTTACCTAGAGTTTGTTCTAAGACTTCCAGGGGAATATCATGTCACCAAGTTGAGGTCTATGCTGAAACAGCCTGTGCCTGTTGTGGAAGCTCAAGGTCAGGTGGGCAGAATGGCTGTGATGCCTCCATACTGGCTGCTGGTCACTGTCAATGAGGAGCCTCAGATAAAACACCAGTAATTACCTGGTCTATGGATACAAACACTCCATATTTCTCTGCATCAATGGCAGGTATATTATATCACCAAGGGCAAGTACAGAACCTCAGTGAATGTTGCCATGGTGATGTCTTCAAATCCAGCCCCAGAAATGGCCAGGCAAATCCACCAGCCCAGACACCAGCCAGGCCATTCTTTATGGTAAACTTCCGGGTCTGCTTACAGGTCATGTTACGAGGCTTTGACCAAGGAGTGCCAAGCTTAACTTCGATTGACTCAGCCCAAAGACCTGGATTCAAGGGAGGCAAAGCCTCAGGGTAGGAAGGGCCTGCGGGTGGTACATGAAAGCTCACAAGGATGGTTTGGTGCCACATACACAAGGAGGATCCCTAGAGGTAGGCCATAAGCCAAGTGAAAAGAAGGGACTCAGATTGCTATCTGGGCCTACACCTCAGCGAGGTGGCTTCTCTGAGGGCCTTGGTCATGGGTTCTGTGCTCAGAATACACCTGGAAAGAAGATGTGGATCATATTTGCTCCTGTTCCAACTGCATTCAAACTCAGAAATCACAATACAGCTCAGAAGTTGCTCTTATGTCTCCTGAGGAGACTGTTGAAGGAGCAGGAGGCAGCCAACATTAAATGAACATCATGACACTGAGCAATGGCCACACAAAGCAGTTCTTTCAGAGCTGCAGGTCTATTTAATTGTGATGGAGTGGTACATTTATCACCATAACATAGACCTGTAGTTCTGGGGTAGAGGGCAGGTATCTGGAGCAGGTGCTAGAATATACCTGGATCTAGGAAAGGACCCAGCGCCCCTGTCACCTGTGCCAGCTCTGGTGTTTCCAGAAAACCTTGGGATGTCACTGAGCTTGGCATATCTGCAG
Organism: Lyroderma lyra; assembly: GCA_004026885.1. Lineage (NCBI taxonomy): Eukaryota > Metazoa > Chordata > Mammalia > Chiroptera > Megadermatidae > Lyroderma > Lyroderma lyra. The sequence goes on along the minus strand of PVJL010016707.1, from coordinate 1,509 downwards.
TGGGTTGAATCTGAAATGCCCTCCTGTACTGTTTCCTGTACAACTCATTTAATCCTGTTCTTTCTCAGAACATGCTTTATTTTATTTTATTTTATTGTTTTTTTTTAAATTTACTTTTTCTACATTATTATAGTCTCTTACATTAAGGTATTAAATTGATTATAGTACAATTTAATAATTATCATAAGGTATACCTTCAAGAGCATTTAGATCATCCATCGTCACTATCAAGTTGTAAAATATTTAATCTCCCAAATCAAAATTTCTCATCCAACCCTTCACTTTCTACTTCCTCTGTCTTCAGTTACTGGCAACCAAAATCCATTTCTGTCTTTGACCCCATACTTACTCTAGATCTTTCTTCTTAATAGTATCTTACAGTAGATTCACATTTTAGTCAACCCATGTAATTTTTGATGTGACATATTAAGTTTTTATTGTTTTCATTTGAAATGTTTATTACTGTTTTAAAACTTGAAATACCAGATGAATTAAATAATAAATGTATAAATTGCAACCCTTCTGTAAACACATTTTTACCAGTACACGTGGGGTTTGACAGAATACTGATAAATGTACAAAGATGTTGTGTTAATTGGAAGTCAAGCAACAACTCTCAAGCTGTTACCTTAGCAAAGAATATGGGTACAAATATCATTGTATGATTTACTAGCTCTGTGGCACTGGACAAGTAAATAAACCTGTAAAACCATTGTTTCCCCAGCTTTCAATATGTTTTACAGGATTAGCTTGATCATGCTTTTGAACTTGGTCTCAAAATTCTTATATAAAGGGAAATTAAGGAGTGCATATAAAACATTGCTATTTTGCTAGTAAAATAGTTTCATTCATAAGTTCCATGAATATTTCTATTACACTTTCCACTGATCTCCATACATTTTTGCTGTAAATAAGAAACCAGAAATGCAAAGTCATTCTCTGAAGTTTAGGAAATAAAAGAGGACACCCTCTTTCTGTATATTTTATTGAAAATGTACCTAAAATGAAAAAAAAATTAAAAATAAAACTATGGCTGGGTTGTAAAGTACAACATAGGGATCTAGGCAATAATATTGTGATAATTTTGAACAGTGACAGATGAATTATTAAACTTATTGTGGTGATTACATTATGAAATATATAAATGTGTAATAACTACGTTGTTTTCTAAACTGGAAAGTACTATAAAATTGTATGGTACTGAGGACAGAAGAAATGATGGCAACTGGAGAGGAGGTTCCTAAAGCCTCTCCCTGAAAACACAATTGAACAGCCATCCAGGAGCCAAGAAAGAGGACCCTGAGTGACAAACCTGCTGTTGAGAAATCCACAAATCGCAAGTAAACACCTGAAGGCTGGCGAGAAGGGGGCGAGTCGGGTAGAGGGAAGGGAGCAGAGACGGAACACACGGGATCCAGACGCGATCACTGCTGACTATTCGGAGTTGCATAGTTTGGGGGAGGGGAGAGAGACTGGGGAACTGGGGACGGAAGGAGTTTGGGAGCCAGC
>PVJL010016706.1:0-20214 GCA_004026885.1 Lyroderma lyra | reverse complement strand
TGGGTTCTGCTCTTTAGCATATTTTCCCAATTTTTAAATTTTATGAACTAGAGATTTTCATCTCTTCCTTTTGGTCATAATACTTTGAAGTGAAATGGCAAGATTTGAAGAATAAAATACATATGTTAGAGAATTTGTTTTTATAGTTAATTGAGGTCTTTTCTAGAATATTTTTCCTAACATGGTAAATTGTATAGGCAATTAGAAAACTAAGATATTTTTCATGATACTGATAATAAAGCAATGTTAATTTTTCCTAAGATAAGACCAATTTGATTAGAGAAATTGAACAGTTTTTATGTTATAGAGCACAGATTTTGATATTTATTTACTATTTTGACTTTTAAATTCTTTAATCTGTACTAGGTTTTTAAGAACTGTTTTTATAGACTCCATTAATGAATTTTGAAGTAAATGTATCAAGATCAGTATTTTCATGGATGAAATAGAATAGGATAGGATAAGACAAAAAAGAAGAGAACATTGGAATAAAGTAAATGGAATATGAGTAGAATATCTTCCTTGCAATCTGAACTGTAATTCTTACAAGTAGAAATCAAAAAAGTTCAAAAGCCTCTGAGAATCTGTGTAAGCTTGTAGGATCATCGATTAGTTTCCTGTAGGTGCCTTAGATTTGCCTTGAATTCAGTCCAAGTTTTTACTTTGAGATTTGAAATATATGTAGGTACAGCAGTCTTTTTTCCTTTATTTGCTAGAGTTCAAACTGATTATAAAAATCATCTTTATTTTAACATTCAAAAGTCAGTTTCTGTTGTTAAACATGTAGTATGGGAATAATCCTGATACAATGAGAGTTGGCTAGACCCTTGATTCCTTATGTTATACCATATGAGCAAGATTGCTTTTTCTGAATATACTTTCAGAAAACATCCATATACCCTCAAAACTTTTCATTTAAATGGCTGAATGACAGTTATATTAGCTCAAATCACCTATGGATTTTATAACTGAAGTAGAATATGATTGAGAAATACCTAATAACTCTTTAAATTCTCAGCTTAAATGGGGGGTGGGTGCATCTTGCTAACACTATAAATTCAATTCTTTTTAAAAATATACTTCAAGTTGAATTTAAGTAATTTCTGATTTTTACGATAGCCATAGCAAGTATTGTTTTATCTTGTTTTCTCTGAAAGTATGAGGAAGGTGGGATTATTTTACTATGTCCTTCCTTGTGATGTAATTATTATTATTACATTTAGTATTTCAAGGTTAGTACAATAGAGTAGAGCAAGAAATATTAGCTTCATTACTAATAGATGGTTCCCATTCCTCAGTTCTTTAAATGTCACCTGAGAGTGATTTCTTGTAATCGATTATTGTTTCTAAGGCAATAGCTATTCTTTTGAAAATAGGAGATTAAGACTTTCAGGCTGGAAGTTTTGATTCTGTTTATATTTATTTCTAGTGTGAAGTAGAGATTTAATCGGGCCATTTCAAAGCAAGAAGATATGTTATGTCCAAGTATTTATTTCTACATCCTAATGTTGCACTCTACTCTGTATTAAACAGGGAAATTGAGCATGAGTGTTTATAAAATTTAAAGAAATATTTGACATATGTAAAATGACATCTATATTAAATGAATAAATCAAGTATGCTTAGAAAAGCTTCCATTAAAAAAACTCCCACGAAAAAAGAGGTAATTAGAATTGCCCACTCATGGAATGTCACAGAATCTTGACTTTTGAAGGAAACTCGGAGGTTGTTCATACCAAATTCACACTAAGCAGATTTCAGCTCAAAGGATTAGTCATTATTTTAAATCAAACTTTATCCAGTGCCTCCTTAAATCCAAGACACAGTTCTAGATTCAGAGAAAACAAAGTAGAAAAGATACACCTTCTACCTTGCAGTAGTGTATTGGTCAGGACAAGGTAACTATGAAAGGCAACCCCATAATTTCAATGACAACACTATCAATATTTCTTGCTACAGGAGAGTGGGTTTGGAACTCTGCTCTGCAGAGTTATTCTGGGGTCCAGCATCGTTTTCCTATCCATGCTATCCTTACCTAATTCCTGTAAGTCCTGCCCATTCAATTAGGGAAAAAACAAAGAAACTGAAGGGCAGGTTGCATTAAGAGATGTTTATGGGCCAGGCCTAAAAGTTAGTACCACTTCTGCTCACATTTGGTTATTGTTATATGATCATACCACCCAACGAGGAAAGCGGAGAAATGTAGGCAATCTTGGTACCCAGGAGAGAGAAAAAATAAGTTTGGTGACTAGTCTCTCTTACAAGGCTTTTGCAGATTATTATTATCACTGAAACATTATCCCTCTAGCTCCTTTTTGACCTCTTACATGTCACTGCTTAAGTAAAAGTGAAAAGCCATGTATGTGTGAATTTACAATTAAATCTGAGGATTTTAATAAGAATTCCAATTAGTAGAATGATTTTTCTCTTTGTAAGTAACTGTATCTGACTTAATAAATTTTTCAGGCCATTTTTAGGTGAAGCAATAAATAGGAAATTGTGTGTGTGTGTGTGTGTGTGTGTGTGTGTGTGTGATTATAACTCAGGTTATTAAGATGTGTGTGCTGAGTGGTATTAACAAAATTCATTTTCTTTGCACTTTTAATTGTGTTAAGAAGCAGTTATTGTATGGCTCTCATGTCATAGACAACTGTCAAGTGGTTGTATAAACTTGTAGTTCACCCTGTGTGATATGTACTCACACATAATAGGCAACACATACACATCTGTAAAGAGGCATTAGCATTTGTAGAAAAAAATAGTAATGTTATACTTAATGCAAAAAATGTTGTAATTGCCGAAGTCAACATTAACACAGTCATGATAATATTGAAAAAATGAAAGATTTGCTTAATTCACCTGGCATAAACAGTTGCACTCCCCAAAGATAGTAAAAAATTAAAACAAGTGCTAAAAATATGTGACAGAAGCCCCGCATAAAACAGACTGCCTGCACCTAAAGGGAAAATGTGAATTGCAAACATTTGGGAGGGATCTGATCAGTTCACACATTTCAGTGACTACCCACTTAGCAGCTACGTTCATATATCATTACCTTTATGCAATGGGTACTTAATAATAGAAGTATCCCCATGCCTCCAATCTCACTATTTCCCTTCTGTTTTTCTGTTTATAGAATGAACTCCCAACTGCAGTTTGTCATTCCAGATTTTCTTCACTATGACCTTACTGGGTTTTTAACATTATTTTCCAATCTGCTAAATAAACTGAAGTTGTTACTGTACAAAAACTATTCTCCCTAGTGTGTGTATCTCCTCTCTCTGTCTTTCTCTCTGTGTGTCTCTCTGTGTTCTCTCTCTCTCTCTTTCTCTCTCTCATCACATGTATAGATTTATGTTATTATATTCTGCTTTTTATGATTACTTTTAAATATTAAGTTAAATATTTCATGCTTCTTTCTTACCAGAAATTGTGTAGATCACAGTTTGAATGTCAAGACTAGAAAGTCATTAACAACTGGATCAACTAGTTTTGTTTTGTTTTTTCTTATGGATTGGTTGGGATTTTCTATATATAGGATCATGTATTCTAAAGAAAAAGAGATTATTTTTCCTCTTCATTTCTAATTTGGATACCTTTTATATCTTTTTCTTGCTTCCTTGTTTTGGCTACACCTTCCACTACAATGTTGAATGCAGTGGTGAGAACAGACTTTCTTTTCTTGTTTCTGATCTTAGGGGAAAGCATATAAAGCTTAAATAAACAGCATTGTCACCTGATGTGATTTCCCTTTCTTGTCACAGATTTAGTAAAAATAAATAAATAATGGCAGCTTTATGGAAGATAGAATAAACAGGAAGATTTCGTGTTTAACATATTAATACATAATTTGAAAACAAAACAATATGTATGTCACTATGCTATGATAGAGAAAAATGATGTTGCATTATAATTTAACTAGAATTTAATTCAAGATTTATACCAAACTATGATCAGGTCTAAGCACAACTTAGTAAAGACTGGTGGATTTCAGACTTAAATCTTTCAGAAGGTGGATGAGAAAAGTTCCTTAATACAGGCTGTGCAGACCTCGCCTGTCTCGTTTAACACTGAACATTTTGTCTATCTCACATGGAAGCAGTGAGGGATGTGGAATTAAAAAGAACTCAAATACAGTGACTTTAAGTTAGCTACTGCCTTAAAGTGTTATAGCACCTGTCTTATGTTGCATCAAATAACATAAAAGTGTGAAAAAACAATTGACAGAAACATAAAGCTCTATGCAACTTTAATTTAATAATGAAGTTTAAATAGAGGACTAGAGAAGTTACAAGAGTTCTGTTGAGGGGAAAGGAAGAGGAGCAAGGAAATAGTAAGGCAGTGAATCAACAACAGAGGAACCACAGGGAGGGTAGTAGGTACTCAAGGTGTATTTTCTCCATCTCACCAATTACCTACCGGTAGGCCCTGGATATTGAGGCTTTTGTGTACAGAATTCCTTTCTGAGGGTGACTGTTATATTGGTTTCTTTTCCTATGAAGCAATGTGCAAACATCAAAGATGTTTTCTATTGGAATCAAAGTACTCCTCAATTGGATACCTTCTTAACTAATGGATGGCACTTTGAAGAGGTTGATTGTCATTTTAAATAATTAACTATGTCTCATTTTGGCAGTAACTGTAGTTTTATTTTCTGTGAGAGCTTGACATACTACTTGATTTAGAGAACCAAGAGATTTCATTATTGCACAGTGCTTAGACCCACAAATTCTGAATAAATTTCCTACTGCCCTGGATGACACTTTTATTTTGCAGGTGGATTTTTCTCCTTTCATAGATAAATAGATAGATAGATATAGCAGGTAGATAAGTAGGTAGGTAGGTAAATAGATTGATTTATATATAGATTAAACTAAGTAAAATATAAATATGCAAATTAGCTTTAGAATAATGCATCACTATATAATTTTAAGTATTTGAAGAATCACTACTTCATTATGAATTAAGATAAATTACCAAAACTCCTACTGTACATACCACAGAAAGAGACTTTATCTTTTTCAACTGTATATTATTTGAAATCACCAATAACATATTTTGAACATTGCAGTTCTTTAAAAAATATCTGCTGAATTGGATTCATATTGTTTTGCTGTTATTATCCAGGTGAATTTTTCAGTTCCAGATGGTTTTGCCTAATGAGAAGCCTCACTACCCTCCACTTTGCTCCCTGTAAGAGCGGAGAGGAGACCTCTATATACACATTTTAGTGTTGTGGACTTGAAACTAATAGGCCTGCTTGAGAAAATAATTCAGATGGCAGATGGTTATTATATTTTTCTTAACAAACATTTATACTGGGAATCTATTTCAGGCACTGTTCTAAGTACTTTAAAAATTTTAGAGAAAATGTAGATCAGGCAAATACATATAGGGAAACATTTTAGTTCGTGAGAAGTCTGAAAATATGCTCTATTTTCTTAGTGTTTACAAAATATACCTACTAGTAGATTCTGTGTTTATTATAACTATGAAGCCTAGACATAACTGGAGTCAAAATGTCATATATATGAAAGAGATAATTTTGCAAAATAAGGAATTAGACATTATTATTTTAATTTAGCACCAGTCCACAAATTCATGACCTTTGTCTGCCTTTGGAGAATGTAGATTGAGAGTTAGGACTATCTACCCTATGGAAAGTGTCAAGGTGGAAAACTACTGAGTAGCTTTTCACATTGGGGTTAAGCAATTAGAGATCCTGTTTTTGCAGGTCTTGGCATAAAACAGGCTGGATATAGGTATATGATAATATAAGGAGAAAATAGACATCAGAACTTGCAATCATAAGCAAATTGTGAATTTAGGAGTAAAGTAGAGGTTATGCCACCATGATCATGTTTAAATACACATGCAGAAGCATAAATATTTTTATTCATACTTATTACTAATTTAGTGCTTATATATTTTGTTTATTCTAGACTTCTATTGCAACTAATAAAAGTATAGCAGCAAGTTGTCATAAATTATGTTAACAAGCTTCAGAAATATAAGAGTAAATTATTTGAGTATAGTCTCTGCATTGAGCTTATTACATTTGAAAACTTAAACTTTTAATATATGTTTCTTGCATGGCAGAATTAACTGTTATGTTCTACAAAATAGCCTATGATTTTCCCAAGATATAAATTTATATTTAGTAACTGATGGATAATCATTAATTTTCATGTTAATGTTTATTAAAATTTTCCCTAAAGTTTATTTTCTTAAACACTGCCTCTTTTCACTTTGAATCTATAAATTATTCATGTAGCATCTTTTGATGGCTTTCAAGAGTTTATTTGTATTTTACCTAATTAACTGAGATGCTGGGTTTCATCTAGAAAATTGTCCTACACTTTTTTCACATAACTGTAAAATATCAGTATGTGACACATTATTTCATTTGCAGATTCATGTATCTCATTAGAAAACCCTGTTACTTTTTCAAGATTGAAATTTTACACTGTCTCCTTCAGTACAGAAAATATTTTTTAAAAATGCATGTTTGATTGTCATTTAAAACTTCTGAAGTAGTGATGAATATAGACATCTGCCACCACACATACAGATTGATAATGACTTTATTTGTACTTTGGCCTAATGTGTATCCTGCCAGATCATCAAAACAAGAAAAAGAAGCTCTTACCAGACAGTAAGAAATGGCCAGATGCTCACAGAATGATGAGAAGTCATTGTCTCTGGGGAAACAATGTTCAATTTATGCAAAGAAGACACTACTTTATTATAGATTTTAAAATGAATCTAACATATCAAACTTAACTGCTATTTGAGGGATATGCCAAGCCTCCTGGTCTCAAAAATGTGTCCTTCTCTTGAGCTTCCATCTTCATCCTCTCTTCTTGCCTGTCAGTCATACAACACACTGGAGTGTTACTCAAAGGCTCCTAAACTGTTCTATAATCATTTCCTGCATTTCATATTCTACTCATGTTTAACAAGTATCTTCAATAAGTTTGTGATTTCTAGACCCTTCATTATGTTTTAGTTTATCAAACATTTAGCATTGTTTCATTTTTATGTCATGCTGGGTCACATGATCAGCCAGTTAGCTTTCTTCTCACCAGTACCTGAGCACTCCTTTGATCCTCTGATCTTCCAACCCTGGTATCTTGGTAGAGAGAACTGGGAGTATCCTCCACTCTCCATGTGCTCCCTCCTAGAGAGAAATGATAAGACTACACTAATGGATTTACCATAAAATCACTTATTTTCATAATTGATCGATTTAACTTTAGAAGGAGAAACGATTTATATAGGTTTATGTTTTTAATAGTCAAGCCTAAAGAGATGATCTTTTAATTCTGGGGGAAATAAAAATCTAAGCTCAAACAAAACATTTTTGTTTAGTACTAAAAGTAAAGGGATTGGAAAAACCTAAAGTAAATCTTATTACAGATTTTAATGGACAGAGCAGTAGACTGGGGACAAGGGAATTAATTAGTAGAAAATTGAATTAATTATTACACAGTGCACATCTATTCTTATCATTGGTTGAAAGAACAAATGAAAACATTTTCTTCATATTAAAATTTATGTCTTACTAATTTCCGTATCTTGAAATACATCTTTTACTCTGTTTATGTTCATTAGTTTCCAATATAATAATTCAGATGTAAAATATGTCTACGTTTGGGCTATTCCAGGGTTCTTTGACTTTGAAAATGAAATTCATGGCAAAATGCTACTGTATTTAACATCTTCAACTTGAAATGAACTTTCACATTATGGAACTCTCAAATATATCATTATCCTGCAATAGTTTTGTGCAAGTAAATTATTCATTTCATTAGTACTGTATCTAAAAGCAAAACATCTTCAATTTTCACATAATGCACTTTAAAATTCTTCAAATGGTAGAAGTCACAGAAATATTATGTCAGCTACAAAGCCCAAGGGATCATAACAGAAAAACTATCTCCCATCAAACCATAAAAATAAATGCTAGTACAAAGAATATTCTTTATCCTCAAAGAAAGATGAACTTTATATAATGAACAATAGAAGATGGTATCTAGTATCTGTTTTATTTTCTCTGCACTAATTGCTGCTGTACCTAACTAAAAAGGTTAATCTGTATGATTATCCCAATTTGCACATTCTTTTAAGTTATTCTATAAATTCAGAAATGTAGCAGTTCTTCTTTCTTCATATATTTAAAAAAATTAGGTACTTCATATATGTAAATATACTTGTTTATATTCATTATATGAACTCTTTTAATGATAGTTCAAGGTTGCCTGGCATCTGCTTTGATGGTTAAATATAGTTATTTGTTTATTAAGGCTCCTCTTACTTGGAATTGAACTTCGTGAGTTCCTCTTATGACAGTATTAGATATTTTACAGAAACAATACCAACATCAAATAATTTAGGAAACAATATGAAAATGCAAATAGCAGACTTTTCCCCTCGCATTATAATTCTCTCTTGGAAGACAAATAAAACTTATTATTTTAAGCATTTAATTGATTGTTCCCTAAAATAGATACAGTAGAAGATCAGAAAAAGAAGATTGGAAATGTATGTCTCCATAATAAATGTGAGGGTGTGTCAGGGGAGAGAGTGGTGGAGCGGGAGGGGACACAAGACAGCATATGAGGGACCTGACACTTGGTACATGGAAAAGGATGGGAAGGAGTAAAATAATATTTCATGTATGTATCTTGTATGTCTACTAAGTATATAAAGAACTGAAGACAAGCTGTAATTATTAAGGTTTATGACAGCCCTTGTCAATCAAATTAAGCATTTGAAAAATACACCTATGTTTAGGAAATCTAACTATTAGATATCATCTAAATGTATGTGTTTACTACCCCATAGTGTTACTTCATTGAAGTCACTATGCTAAAAAAGATTTATTTAGTGCTCAATTTATGTGCCTCCTGTGGATAATTCATGTATCTATTTTTAATGAGATAAATAAAAGGTGCAAGGAGACTTTAAAATGAGAAATATTTGACTTTCTGGTAAAACAATATGGAAAATGTAAGTCTTACAGGCACTGAGTCAGGGGCTATGCATTTCTGAACTGTTTTATTAAATGCTATTGAGGAGGATTTTTTTTTATGGGGTGGGTGTAGTTCCCTGGCTGGGAATTGAATATTGAGGGTGATTTTTCTAGTCATATCAGGATATGATAAAAATCAAGAAAAAGCATTTTGGCTGGTAACGGAAGTACTGGGTGAAAATGTTGTTAATTGTTTATCATTATTGTTATTTAAACTGCACTCTATACATTTACTCATGATATAATACTTACTTAAAGCTGTTCGTGGGATTTATCTATTCTTTGTCTTTCCATGTACCTTTATTGGGACATAGATGACTAGAAAAGCCTTAAAAATTATTTCCTTTCACTTGTTATAATTTTGCCTTGTTTACTAGAGTCCTCCTTTAATCTCCCCCGTAAATACTCTTAGCATTTCTGATAATTCTCAGTAGCCTAATGTGATGGGAGATGACTTCATGACCTGCCTTGGCATTTTATTTAATTTGATACCTGCTAGTCATTCACAGATGATTCAGGAAAACCAACATGATCTGCAAATGTGCTCCCTTTAGTCTGGATCCTCAAATACTGTGCTTTGTCTAACTTACAGATAGGTAAAACAAACATGGCACTTTTTTAAGGACTTATTTTCTAGCTATTTTTGTTGTTGTTGTTATTGCAACTGCCATAATCCAAATGAGTAGACAGGGTGGGTTATGATGAGACCAAATATTGTATTTCTAGGCAAGTGGGAACTTGTGAAAATAATGACCAGGGGTAATAATACTTACGTGGAAAAAAAATGTCAAAAAAAAAAAATAAGTGCAGTCTGCAGGCTTTTCCTTATAACTCAGATACAAAAGTAGAAACTTGGAAGTTGTGATTCTTCAAGTATAATTGCACCACTTGCATTAGAATTGTCCATGGTATTTGCTTGAAACCAGAAACCCTGCTACAGACATAGTGATTCAGAATTTCTGTAGTCCGAAGCATCTTTTTCTTCTTGACCCTTCCAACAATTTTCTCTAAGTCACTTTGAATTTTTGCTCCATCAAGGGATGTCCACGTATTCTATGTTGCTTTAGTTACTTTCTTTCCTTAACCAAGAGATTATTCGATAAGAGTGATACCATTTGATCTGAAGCACATTCAAGATGAAATAGCATACTCTTACTTGTCCCTGTGTCTGGAACCAAGAGATAGTCATGGCATTCCTTGTCTGTTCATTGTAGATTCATAACCTTATTCTTCTATCTAACTTCAGATAACATACAACTATTAAATAACCATTGCAGAAAATAACCATGTCCCATGATTTTAGAGCCAGGAGCTAAAAACATATTTAAAATTATTGATTCTACACTTTGAATTTCAGCCCTACAACCTAGTATTAGGATTCAACCAGGGAAGCAAAACCAGTGAGAGACCTGTATTAAAAGACATATTGCAGAGAATTGGCTCACACGATTGCTGTCAGGAAGGGCAGACTGGGAATTTCAGGCACCGGCTAATGCTTTGGTCTGCAGGGGACATTTCTTTTCTCAGGGAACCCTCAGCTTTGCCTTTCAGTTGATTGAATCGGGCTAACCCAGATTATCTAAAATAATCTCCCTACTCACTGCTTGTGAACTTTAATTACATCTACACAATACCTTTCTGGCACCACCTAGATTAGTATTTGGTTGAGTAACTGGGAACTGTAGTTTAGCCAAGTTAACACATTAAAAAGACGATTACAAGCAAGGTGTCAACCTTTATGTATTTGACACAGTGTTTTCTGTATTGCTGTTTGTATTGAATTATTTCCTCAGTAGAAGTTTTTATGCATTTGAAATACCTGCTTAAGTTTATCCTTTTTTTTTAATGAAAACTATGCCCACAGAGAATGCTGTAAGCCTATTATATGCTGGTAAGCTTATTGGTGAATAGTTTGATAGAATTTATAGCTGTGTTTCCAGTCTTTTAATGGCTCTCTCAACATCATCAAAATCTATACTTAAATGCCATGTTCAATATAATTAAATATTTAACAGTTATAAAAAGTGTCATAAGCTTTGTCCCGATCCCTCCCATAACAGCTTTGATTAGGGGAAGCAGAGCTACTTACAAAGAGCTCCAGACAAATTTTAAATAGCATTATTTCTGAAGTATTTCTAATAATTTGGAGAAACATTTTAACTAAAACACCAAATTTCTTAGTATGAGTATCATTGATTTACATGAGAGTCACATCATCATCGTTTTTGTTGTCAAATACAATCAGTACACCCTTAGGAATTATTTTCCATCAAGGTGCTTTACATGAAGGAGAAAAAATGTATACTATCAGTAAAAAACATGAGATTGCTGAGAAGAATAAAATAAATCACTACTATATTGTATAACATAATTCTGGTGTGAAAAATAGGAATGGTTTTTGCTTTGAACCAGCTGTGTCTTTGGACAACATAAGTAGAAACCCATAGAAATGGAATTTCATATTGGACCAAGATTCGTTTTGCTTGTAATACTGCAAAAACAATTACTAAGTGTGCAAATGTGGTTATCCATGTTAAAAAAGAATTCAGAGCTGTTAATTCAAAACTGTCCTGGGACAAATTAATAATGGCTAAGTGCCAGAAACAAGCATGTCTTTCTTCTTTTGTGGTGATTACTGCCCTTTTGAATGTTGCACACAGAGAGAGGAAAGCTTTTCATCATTGTTCTCCCCCTCAGACATAGCAAAACACAATGTCAGGTACACAATGCACCTTCACATTAGGGACACTTGGTACTTTGATGTCTGTATTATCTGTATTATCTTTTGGAGATTATTTCTTTTACTAAAGATTGGAGGGCAGGTTTCCTAAAAGCGGTCATTATGCAAAATATATCAACTATTGTCTCCTTGTTCCAAAACTCGCATGCACACAGACACATAAAAGTGTCTCTAGTGAAAATAGTAAACTGGGACCTTGGCCTGTAGACCCACTGGAGGCTGCTTCTCTGGTGGCCTTTCATGAACCATCTTCCTGTGGGGTTAACAGACCCACCTCTTCTTTCTAAGCTTTAGTTTCTTTACTTAGAAAATAGGCTTAATTGTTAGGTATTGCAGGATTATTCCAACGCTCACATGAGATGAGATTTGTAAAGCACTTTGTGAATTATAAAGCACAGCATAAATTTTAGTTATTATGTTAGATGATTTTAATCATTCAGATGAAAAGTGAGTCAGTCTTATATGTAAATGTTTGGCATGATGTAGACAAACCATTTGAATGATTGGCTGGATTTCTTATTTGTCTTTGAAAACTTGACATCACATAACCATTCTAAACACACTGAAACATTTTTTTTTCCCCAAATAGTAACTAGTCTGGCAGGTTGTTTTGTGAAGACATTTGTTGGAAGAATAAATTATTTATACTGTGGCTCTATAATTGACATTCTTGAATTTCCTCCTGCATTAAATGTCTTTAGTATGGCAATGTTTTTGTAGCTGCAAATTGTTAATAAGCATATACCCAGACTGTTAATGAACATACACAGTGGTAAGTGATTCAGTGTAAAATTCAACCAGAAAGTCTCCACGTTCTCAGATGACAGGGCGTCAGACAAGAAAGATTCCATGTCAGATTAAGACATTAAGAGAGTTCCTTTCTGTCACCCCCTACCCTGCCAATTCCACTCCACTGTTGGTTAGATATGTGGTAAATTTTTAAATTTCTTTTTTTAATAGACTTTCTTTTTTAAAGTAGTTTTATTTTCACAGCAAGACTGAACTGAGACTAGAGAAGGATCCCCTATACCCTATTTCCTTTCCATACAAACAACCTCTCCCACACGCAGCATCCCACCCCAGAGTGGTACGTTTTCGTTACATTGATGAGCCATCATGACACATCATCACCTGAAGTCCATAGTTTACATTAAGGTTCACTCTTGGTGTTGCACAGTCTCTGAAATTGAATAAATGTGCACTAACATCTATTTACCATTTTTACCACCCTAAAAATCCATTCATTCCTTCCTCCCCCAACACCTCTGGCAACCACTGATCTTTTTACTGTCCCCATAGTCTTACCTTTTCCAAAATGTCACATAGTTGGAAAGATACTAGCCATTTGGAATGTGTGTACCTTTTGAAATTGGCTATTTTCACTAAGTTAAGTTTCTTCCATGTCTGTTCATGGCTTGCTAGCTTATTTCTTTTAGTAGTAAATAATGTTTCATTGTGTGTTTAAACCACAGTTTATGTATTCACCTACTTGAGGACATCTCGGTTGCCTCCAAGTTTTGGCAATTATACATATGAAGCTACTATAAACATCCATGTACAGATGTTTGTGTAAATATAAGTTTTAAATAGCTTTAGATTAATACCAAAAAAGTGTGATTACTGGATCATGTGATAAGAGTATGTTTAATTTTGCAAGAAACTGCCAAACTTTCTTCCAACATAGCTATACCATTTTGCATTCCCATTAGCAATGAAGGAGAATTATTTTTCCTCTAGAGCATTTGAGGTTTTCAGTGGTCCAGATTTTGGTCATTTTAATAGGTATGCAGTGTTATCTTTTTGTTGTTCTAATTTCTATTCCCTGGTGATATATAATGTGGAGCATCTTTTCTATGCTTGTTTGGCATCTCCTTTTTTTGGTGAGATGTCTTTTTAGATCTTTGCCCATTTTAAAAATTGGATTCTTTGTTTTCTTAATTGAGTTTTAAGAGTTTTCTTTATATTTTAGAGAACAACTTTTTAAATCAGATATACCTTTTACAAATATTTCTTTCTAGTCGGTGGCTTGTCTTAATTCTCTTGACATTGTCTTTCACAGAACAGAAATTTTTAATAGTACTAATTTTTTCTTTCATGGTTTATGTCCTTGGTGTTGTTTGTAAAAGACATCAGCAAACGCAAAGTCATACACATTTTCTCCAATGTTATTCTAGGAATTTTATAGCTTTGCATTTACATTTAAGTCTATGACCTATTTTGAGTTATTTTTTTGTGAAAGGGGTAAGTTAAGGTCTCTTGTCTACATTCCTATTTATTTGTTCATTTGTTTGTTTGTTTATTACATGTGGCTAGTTTCAGCACCATTTGTTGAAAGACAGTTGTTCTCTTTTATATTGCCTTTAATCCTTTGTCAAAGATCAGTAGATTATATTTATGTGAGCCTATTTCTGGGCTCTCTATTTTGTTTTCATGATGTATTTGTCTTTTCTTTCACCAGTACCACATAGTGTTAGTTACTGCACTTCTATGGTGAGTCTTGAAGTTGTGTGGCATCAGTCCTCCAGCTTTTTTCTTCTCCTTCAGTATTGTATGGGCTATTTTAAATCTTTTGCCTCTCTGTATGCTGTAATCTGAATGTCTGTGATGCCCCACAAATCCATGTGTTTAAACATAACCCCCAAGGTGGGTCCTCTGAGAAGTGATTAAATCATGAGAGCGAAATTCTCATGAAATAGGCCGTGGAGATCTCTCTTTCCACCATGCAAGGATAGGAGTCTGGGTCTGAGACTTAATTTCATGAACTCATCCTAGAAAAAGTGCTACAAACCTCATTGCTGAACATCACTATGGTCACCTTCAAAGTATTCTCCTTGGGAAGCTATGCACTGATGCCAGTGCCTAGGCCACCTTTCAAAGCACTTTGGAACTCTTTTTCTGGAATGGCCATCAGAGCTGTCATCATCCCCAAAATATGACAGTTAAGTTTGCGAACTTGCCACTGTATGCTTATGTTGGCAGCACTGCACAAACAACTCAGTAAGGTGTCATAAGCTTGGCAAAAGGTATCATAATCTTTGTACAGTGCTGCCAAAATAAGTGCATGATGGCAAATTCATGAACCTAATTGTCAGATTTTGGGGATGGCAACAGCTCTCATGGCCATTCCAGAAAAAGAGTCCCAAAATTGCTTTGAAGCGTAGGCTAGTCTCTGGCATCAGTGTATAGCTTCCCAAGGGGAAGGTGACCATAGTGATATTCAGCAATGAGGAGGTATGTAGCACTTTTTCAGGATGAGTTCACGAAATTAATTGTCCAACCTCGTAGTACAGTCCAGAAGGGAGTCCTCATCTAATCTTGGACAATCAGTCTCCGAAACTGTAAGGGATAAATGTGTGTTGTTTGTAAGCCACCCTATTTATGATATTTTGTTATATTAGCCCAAAGGATCTGAGATACCATATAAACTTTAGAATAATTTTGTTGATATCCACAAAATAACTTGCTGGAATTTTATTGGGATTGCATTGACTTAATAGGTCAGTTTGGGTTGAACTGAAATCTTGACAATATTGAATCATTTTATTCATGAACATGGGATATCTCTCTATTTCTTTAGTTTTTTTTATTTCTTTCATCAGTGTTGTAGGTTTTCTCACATACATATTGTAGTTGTGTCCATTTTTAAAGAGTGTATAAAAATTTCCAAGAAAATGCATCTAAGTTGATGGAAAAGACTTAAAAAGTTACTTAATTTTTATATAATGTTATATAAATCATTTATTTCACAGATTCTGGAGCAATGTGTAATGTTATACCTTTCCTTGAGCATTCTGATACATGTATTATATAAAATTAACCTTCTAACTTTTTTTAGTCTCTCTGTGTGTGTACATATATGTATGTATTTATGTATGATTGTATTATGTCATATTTATTTGATGTTTTCTAGCTAGATAATTTTACCTAGTCTAAGTAATAATTTATTTCTTTTATGGTTAGGTTTTTATTTTGTTTTGTTTTGTTTTGGTATCATTTCTAAAAATCTTTGCCTGTCTCAAGGACTCAAACATTCCATTTAGGTCTATAATGTATTTCTTTCATATGTGGAATATTTATGATTAGAGGTTAAAGAGTTTCTTTTTCCCCTCATTGAATTACCCTGAGATTTATACTGAAAAATCAATAAACTGTATGTGTGTAGGCCTATTTATAGTCTATTTGTTCTTTCCATTGATCTTATATTTATCCTTATGCAAGTACTGTATGAAGATCCAACAATTAAATTTACGAACTCATCCTAGAAAAAAATGCTGCATACCTCATTGCTGAATGTCACTATGGTCACCTTTGAAGTACTCCCCTTGGGAAGTTATGCACCAATGCCAGTATCTAATCCACCCTTCAATGTAATTTTGGAACTTTCTCTCTGGAATGACTGTCAGAACTATCGTCATACACCTTTGATGTCCTGAATGTCATCAAAATTTCTTCCTTTCAATATTTTCTTTATCTTTGGGTAAAGAAAAAAGTAATTGGGGGCAAGAGCAGGTGAGTAGGGAGGGTGCTCCAATACAGTTATTTGTGTACTGGCTGAAAACTCCCTCACAAACAGTGCCGTGTGAGCTGGTGTATTGTCATGATGCAAGAACCATGAGTTGTTGGTGAAAAGTTCTGGTCATTTTTGTCTTAACTTTTTCACACAACCTTTTTAGCACTTTAAAATAGTAAACTTGGTTGACTGTTTGTCCAGTTAATACAGATTCATAATGAAATTTTCTCTGATGAAAAAAGTTAGCAACATCATTTTAACTCTTGATTTAAACTGAGGGAACTTTTCAGTTATGGAGAATTGGGTGATTTCTATTGTGCAATTTGATGCTTTGTTTCAGGGTTGTATTGATACACCCATGTTTCATTACCAGTGATAACATGACCCAAAATATGATCTTGCCTCTCCAAATGGTCTTGGCAACCTTCTACTCTCCTTTGCTTTTGTTCATTGGTGAGGTCTTTCAGGACCTTTATTACACACACCTTTCTCATGCCAAGATTTTTAGCTAAGATTTTTCTGTTTTCTCTATCAATGTTTACTTGGTCTAGTATGCTTCCCACAGTCAGCTGAAAATCTGAATGTACAATTTGACTAATTTTTGCAATGTTTTCATCAGTTCTGATTGTTACTGTCTGTCCTGACCTCTCTTCATTGGTGGCACTTTCTGTCCCCTCAGAAAAACATTTAATTCATTTGTATACTGCCGTTTTCTTCATGGCACTATCCCTATAGACTTGGACTCACGTGTCCCTGATTTCACTTCCACTCTTGCCAAGTTTAACAAGAAATTTAGTCTTTGTTTATTGCTCTAATTCTAACTCTGACATTTTCATGACAGCACACAAAAACATGCAACAACAATAATGAACACCACTTGCAAGACACCGCCAAACGCCAACATGAACACAGTTGTGAGAACCATATATACCGAGGTTATGAAACCTTACCAAGTTGTTTACACAGTGCTGCCAACGTAAGCGCACAGTGGTGAGTCTGTGAACTTAATTGTCAGACCTGGTACACTAGTATTACAATAAGTCTCAAAGTCAGAAAGGATAAGAGATCTCTAACTTTTTTCTTTTCAAAATTATTTTGGCTATTTAAGACCCTTTGGATTTGAATATGACTTTTAGAATCAGTACGTTGATTTACAAAAAAACTCGTGGGAATTATACTTGGAATTGCATAGAATATATAGTCTTCCAGTCCATGAGCATGGCATAAATCTTCATTTATTTAAATTTTTTAAAATTTCTGTAAGCAATTATTTATTGTTTTCTGAGTACAGGGTTTGCACATCTCTTGTTAAATTTATTGTAAGTATTTTTGGTATTACTATAAATTTTTTTTTATTAATTCAATTTAAAATGTTTGTATTGCTAATTTTTAGACAATTGTTTCTCACATTAGCTTTGTATTCCTCAATCATGTAAACTTACTTACAAATTCAAGTTATCTTTTGCATATTAAGGCTTCTTTACAGAGATGGTCATGTCATCTGGGAATAGAGTTTTGTGTCTTCTTTTCCAATATTTATGTTTTCTCCCTCTTGCCTTACTACTGTAGCTAAGACTTCCAGTACAATGTTGAATAGACATTGTTAGAGTGGATATCCATATCATGTGGTCAGTCTTTTACAATTAATACTTGTATCTGTGAATTCAATCATTCACATTAAATACAAGGTTAGCCCTTGGTTTTTCAGCTGGATTGTATAAAACTGAATATTTTTACATCTATTCATTCCTAGTTTACAGAGATAGTTTTTTCATGCATGGTTTTACATTTTGTCAAATGTCTTTTTTTGTTCATCTATCAAAATGATTATATTATTTTTCTCTATTTGGCTATCTTGGTAAATTGCATTGATGTTTTTCTTTTTTTGAGTGTGAGTCAGTTTTGCATTCATAGGTTAAACTATACTTGGACATGATGCATTATCCGTTTTGAATAATACAAGATTCTAATTGGCAATATTTGAGAATATTTGTGTCTTTTTTCATAAGGGTATTGATCTCTAGTTCTCTTTTCCTGCAATATCTTAACAGATTATGGTGTCAAGGTCAATCTGCATGTCCTCTCCTCTATTTTCTAAAAGAGTTTGTATAAGAATATTGATATTTCTTAAATGTTCCATAGAATTCACCAGAGAAACAGTCTCTTTCATGAGTATTCTTTGAAGGTTTATGGTTATGAATTAAATTTTTATAATATATAGACCTAATGACATTTTCTATTACTTCTTAGTTTGGGTAATTTCCATTATTTTCCCATGTAATCTTCCATTATCATATTTATCAGCCTCAAGTTATACATAATACCCTCTTATTATCCTTTTGATATTTGTAAGATCTGAGGTGGATTCCTTTCTTTTCTCTGTTTTGGTCATTTTTGTTTTCACGCTTTTCTTATTTAGTCTTGCTAAGGGATTATCAAATTTATTAATATTTGTAAAGGATTAACATTTACTTTGTTAATTTTTTCTGCTATTTATCTGTTTTCTATTTCATTTAGTTCTCTTCTTAATCATTTCTTTCTGTCCATTTACTCTGGGCTACTTTGCTCTACTTTTACTTTCTTCTTTAGTATAAAATTAAATGGTTGCTTTTAAATTTTTCTACTTTTCTATTTGAGGGATTTAAAGCTATACTTCCTACTAAACACTTCTTTCACAGCATCTTATAATCATTGATATGTTCTATTTTAATTATAATTTCATTGGAAATATTTTTTTCATTTTTCATGTGATTACTTTCTTGATTCATGGATTATATAACAGTTGTGATTTATGAATTATATGATGGGTTCCTAGATATTTTATTATTGAATTCTGTTTTAAATTCTGTTTTAATCATAGACCACATTCTATAAACTATCAGTCTTTTAATTGACTGGGAATTATTCTGTGGCCCTTCATATGGTCTGTTTTAGTGACCATTTTCTTTTTACCTGAAAAGGGTGTGTATACTAGTGTTGTTACATCATACAATGTTCTAGAAAAATTAATTAGATAAAGATGATTCATAGTGTTCTTTAGATGATATATATCCTTACAAATTTTTTGTGTGTGTTCTATCAGTTGCTGAGAGAGGAGTTTTAATATCTTCAACTACAATTATGATTTTGTGTGTTTCTCTCATTAGCTATACCAGCTTTTGCTTAATGCATTTCAAAGCTCTGTTATTAAGCATGCAAATATTTATGATCATTATGTCTTGTTGATTATTATTTTTCATTATTAATTATTTTTTCATAATAAATGTTAAGGTGGTCACACTATTTTTATGTTTACCATTTTTTCATACTGTATCTTTTATGCTTTTTATTTTCCTTCCAACTTATTTGTTTCTTTATATTAAATGTCCATTTCTTGTTTACAGCATACAATTTTATCTTTCTTTTTTATCTAATCTGGCAGCAATTGCCTTTTAATTAGAGTGTTGCTACAACTACATTTAATTGATATGGTTAGATTTAAATCTACCATATTACTAGTTCATTTTCATACATTGCCTCCAGTTTTTTCTTTTTTATTCTGTTGCTCCCTTCCTGCCTTATTTATATTTCATTTTATATTCTCTGTGTTGTAGGTCAAAATGGCTCAAGTATTGATTGAGAGTTCCGTAACACACAATGTTACCTTACCTCTTTTTATTTCTGCATGCCCTATTACTAGATGAGCTTACAGGATATAACTAACAGGGCTTCCTATTTTACTACATATGATGGAGGGGAAAGAGAGGAGTTAAGAATTACTTTCAATTGTAAGCTCTCATTCCATTTACTGGAATAGAGCACACTGGAGGATGAGAAGAATTTTTGGATTTAATTTTGTACATAATAGTTTGAGATGCCTGTAGAATATCAAAAAGAATATGGCATGGGGTACCCTATGTACAAGCTATGGACATTAGAAGTGAAAGTTTT
>PVJL010016705.1:0-20189 GCA_004026885.1 Lyroderma lyra | reverse complement strand
TTAAAAAAAAAAAAAAAAAAAAAAAAAAAAAAAAAAATAAAGTAGTCTGGTCCCTGATTTGCCTGGGCATGCTTTCAGACCCAGAAAGCAGCAAGTTGCCCCCATTGTTGCTTACCTGGGTTTCCAAAGCTTTGCACAGTCTCCTGTTTACAAAATTCAGGGCTTGTTTGGAGCAAAGAGAAAAAGAAACGACTTTGTCAGACACTTAAATTGGTAATTTCCAGGATCCCCAAAAAGGCGTGGCACCCCAAGTCCAAGTGCACACATCCCTTCGCACAATCCGGGGGACTTACACCACTCAGGCCATACACACACAGCGACTTCTTTCCTAGTTATCCATCTTTGGCCATGATCCCAGTGCTGGGTGCCAGGGCTGATGCCAATTCTGGACCCTCTAGAAAGATGGCATTCTTGTTAAAATGAGAAAAATGAAGACACTCTTGAAGATTATCGTGCTTAGCCTTGCTTGGGTAATGAGTTTTCATTTTTCTTTTTTTTTTTCTTTTTTATTGTTAGACATATTGGGGTGACATCTGTTAGCAAGGATTACATAGGTTTCAGGCATACAATTCTACAGTGCATTGTCAACTTGATGTGTAATAAGTTCACCACCTAATGTGACTTCTCTTTCCATCACCTTATATTTAGCTTCCTTAAATGGACCACAAAACCTGGGGCACTTATGATCCCTGCTCTGCAATGCAGGCTGCAATAAAAGCTTTGATTCCTGTGCAGCTTGCCGGCTTGATGTTGGGCGGACAAGCCAGGACATGGATCTAACAGTTTTGTATGTTATTGTGTCCTACATGATTCTGAAGCATCCAAGCATCCAGAGACCTTGTTTTCCTTCAAAATTCTCCCACACAAACAAAGACAAGGCCATTCCCTGTTTCTTTCTCTCCCAGCACTAAGATCAGGAAAGCCCCAGTCCAATGATGCTTGTGCTGGTCTGTCAGAGTGTGCTACTTGAGTTTTGATTGGGTTCCCCAAATTTTTAGAGTATCCAGCACTGTGCTGGAAACTAATATGACACTAAGAAAGTGTGAGTGCATCTCAACTCTCAAAAATCTATCTCAGAACTTTTTGCCCAACCTAATGACAGCATGTACAGGTGGATATATTCAATCTTCAGGTTAATGCCAAAGAGTCAGATCCCGCAATTGTAAGCAAGCACACAAATCCTTTTTAATGCATGAGACATTTTTCTTTCATGGCTTCAAAATTTTCATGCCTCTTCATAAAACACTCACACACAAAAAAACCTGGAAGACACTGCTGGTTCCTGAGTCTGCAGTTTTATTTAGATTTTTACTAAAAGAAAGTGTACTAATGACAAACAGCATTGATCATGTGATTACTATAAGCAAGGCATCATGGTAGGTGGTGTATCATTACTCCCCATAACAGCCTTATGACAGAGCATTACCATGATTCCATTATACACATGAACCAAGTAACTGCTATGACCTTACTGTACTTATTCTGTCATTTTTTCAGATCTGAAACTGGGCCCAAGGGCAACCAGTCATTGGGTTTTGCTTCAGAAATGAAAGCTCCTAAGATCCTGAGGTAACCTCTCATGTTGGGTCTTTTTATCTAAGCATTCCCACACACAATAGTGTGTGCATTCACATACTACACACACACACACACACACACAATGAGTGCCCACCTGGGGATACAAAGGATAATATTCCAGACGTTCTCAGGTGGACAAAAAGAAAAAGTGGTTGGAATCAACTCTGCAATGGAGTAAGGGCACTTAATTTTTGGGTATAGTGCCCATATATAGGGTAGAAAGAGTCTCTAGGCTGATAAGCAGAGAAAGAAAAGTGAGAAAAGGTGAGCATAAACCAACATTATTCCTGGGCATCTGAAAGAACAAGGTGTGGTTTCTGTGGCTCCATCTTCTGCACCTGTAACTAGGAAGAGAAACAGCCAGTGTGAAGAGGCATCTGAAGAGCAGGTCTTAGCTTTCTTCTCTTTAAGATAATGTGCATAAATGTAGTGACAGCAATATTCTTACAGCCTGCAGAAGAACCTGTTTTCACTTGTTTTTCATCAGGGTTCAGTGTTTTCCAAGTCTTTGGCAAATGATTTCTACATTCCAGAGGTTTTTCAAAGCAGAGGACATCTTAGAGTCTAAAGAGCCTGAGCCATGCAGAAATGTGGCATAGCACTGTAACACTGGCCCTGAAACCAGGTGCCAGGCTAGCCTTGTTGGAGTCTCATGTTCCTCAAAAGTGTGTGGAAGTTTCCTTAGTGGCATAGTGGCTAGGCTTTGGTGATCTCAATGCCATGGCCTATGCTTGACTACCATCCAGGGAACCATCAAAAATAAAAATAAAAATATAAATAAAATGTGTGGAGTCATCTCCCATGCTCAGGTGAGAGACCTCATGGGTAAACTGAACACAGTCAAACAGTGGATAAAAGGAAAGGAAGAGTAACTCCTCGGGATTCTTGCAATTTCCCAAAGCCTCTACTCCCAGCTCCTTTGCTTTCTGGTTTCTGGTGTACCAATAGCTTTGAGAATTCCATACACTGGAGTGTGTTTTGATTTCAAGTTTTTCTGCATATATTGAAATGCCGGGTTTTACCAACAGGGGGTGTTCTGCTCCCACTGTGTTCCATGGCCTATGATTCAAAAAACAGAAGAGGTAGTTTCATGTGTCTCTTTCTCTGGACCACAGGCATTGTTGATTATTAGCATCCATGTTTACAATGTAAGTTGCTCAAAGGCCAGAGGGCATTCTGAGAATGCTTCACAAATTTTTTCAGCTTTGGTTCTTGCTGCACTCACCCTAGCAGGGCTGACAGTACCTACATGTTTCTTTCCCCCCAGGAGCTCAAAGCATGGCGTGGAAAATAAATTCAGCACAAGAGCAAATTCGTATGAGAGACAACAGCGAGTGCTGTAGAAAGGACCAACTACACTAGGTGTATTCAGTAGACCTCAATGGTGAATTTTTGCTGTAACCTAAGGAATAGATGAGCCATTCTTGCTGAAGTCAAAGAACAGTATGCTGGTGTGGGGGAGCTCAAAAGAGCAGATAAATAAAGGCAGAAATAAATTTGGCCAGAAGGGTGGTTTGGAAAGGCTCAGGGTGTTAGAAAAGAGCTGGGAGTTAAGGACAAGAGGGCCAGACCAGGCTCAACCATGTGGCGGTTGTCTACTAGGTGGCTCCAGTCTTATCACATAGCACTTACAGCAGCAAATGTGGACAAAATCACAGTCCTTGTGATCAAGCGCCAGGCTCGGCAGAACTGGAAGTCTTTTCCTCAGTCTCCTGGGATGCTGGGGTTCTCTGTCAACAGAGGTTTGCACTACAAGAAGTCTGTCTGCTATATCATGCATAAATTGGTGGGATTCAGCACAGAGCTTGAAGGTTTTTCTTTCTGTGGGCAGCAATCTTCTGTTATTGTTTGTTTGTTTATTGTATTAGAGCCTAATAAGTCAGATTATGATATGTACTCTGCTTTAAGAGAATGTTGGGTTACAAAAAATCCAAACCAAAAAAACAAAAAGAGACACACAGAAATAAAAACAGTGAGGCAAACAAATTAGACATAGACACAGAGAGGGACAGGGTGCAAAAAACAAAGATGATAACAGAGGGAAACTGAGGCACACAAAGACACAGAGAGATACTGGGAGCCAGTAGAGTCACAAACATTCCATATATCAGTGTTAGAAATGATACCTATAATCCACCCTTTTTGTATTATTTTCTTTACAACCCAGTCAAAAAGTCCATCCAGCTTCAAACAAAGCGACCAGCACAAGGATGTTTGATGTGACAGCAGGCATACTGGCAGCTACTTTGAGGCTGCCCAACAAAAAGGACAAGATGGGAAACTTCAACTGGAGACTAAACATAAAAGGAGATGCTGGATGGTTTTAGCTCCAAAGGATTTAAGTTAATTTCCACTGTTCAGGGACATAAGCAAGAGTGTAAGGGGGAGTCTCTGGATTCCAGAAGAGATTCAACCTGTGGGTGTGATGTTCAGTGATCTCCTCAGCATTTTTGTCATCACCTCATAGTTACACCTGTGCTTGAGCCCCTCTGACACCGGATAGGGGTTCCAGGAACTACATGTTTATTAAAGTCCAATGACAGCCTGTGAAGTCTGTGATGGAAGAAACAACAATGTGCCAAAGGAAGCCTGGGAAAACTGTAATAGGGCATGTTTGTCCAGGGTCACATCACTGGTAATAAGTAGATGCCAGGTCTGAACTTAACTCTGGATTTTGAAAGTTAGGGCCTTGGCAGAAACCTGGCCTTTTTGGTGTGTGGGGTGAACTGTTAGTGCAGCTGTGTAAGATCTGATATGAGGTGATAGGTGAGCATTCACTAACCCAGAGAGGCAATGGGGTGGTATTTTCTTAGAAGAAAGCCCAGGCAGGTGATCCCAGGCATTGACCTCAAGATTTGACCATAGAGCCCAACAGAACTTGGAGCCCTGCTAAACATGCAGACACATTCTGGAGAAGAGTCATCCCATCTCACTTAGTTAATAATATTCAATGCAATAAAATGTTTTATTGTTTTTCCACACGTCACTTGGCGGTGGCCTCAGGTAAGTCTATAGCTGGAAAACTTTCTCTTACTTCAGGTTCTGGTGAAGACTCACTCCAAAATTATCTGGACATTTTCCAAAAGAAACCAAAGGTAACACCAAAGGTCTCAAGGCAGTCATGTCCAGGACATGCCAGTCTTTCACCCCACCTTGGCAGTCTTATACCTCTTTAACTGTTTTTGTGGGGTGATGGTTGTAGTGTAATATACACCAAAGAATGTCATGCTTTGAGCAAAAGGTGGCTGAGGAGAGCTCAGTAGCCTAAGGGGTTGGGTCAAGTTCACACCCCATGTCAAGCGTGAATGGCTTGGATGTGGAGGACAAAGAGACTTGGCCTAGGGTTAAATCCGAGGCCTCCTGGAGTTTGTCAAGTCACTGAGTTCATGTCTTGCTTAACAAAACCTATGCCTGATCTGGGAGCTTAGAGTTATTTGGGCAGAAGTGGTCTGATGCATGCATACTGCATCCTGGTCTGCTACTGCAGAGCTCTAGACAGGACATCAGTGATCATGTACTCAATGAGGACACCCATTTTATTTCCCTCTGCATGAAAGGCATTCATGCCATGCCACCAAGTGCCAGTGTGGGACCTCGGTGAGATTCACCATGGAAGTGCTTTTAACACCAGGGGTCAGAGATGGCTACACAAGGCCACCATCTCAAACACCAGTTAGGCCACTCTCAAAGGTAGACTTTTGAGGTTGCTAGCAGATTGTTAAGAAGCTTGACCTGGAGTGATAGATTAACTCACACTGGTTTAGCAGGACCACCTGGATTAAAGGGAGGAAGAGCCTCAGGTTTAGAAAAAACTGTGGGAGTTGCGTGTGAGCCCACATGGTTGGGTAGATACCACACACAGAAAGAGGAGCCCAAGAGAATGCCAGCGGGCCAGGTGAAAGACAAGACTCAGATTGCCATTTGGGCCTGCACCCAGGAGAGGTGGCTTCTCTGAGAGACTGGTTCAGGAGTCCTAGTTTTAAAATGCACCTGGAAAGAATGGACATGAGTCACCTTTGCTCCTGTCCCCACTGAAACTCCAGCTCAGAAATCACAGCACAGCCCAGACCCTGCTCTTACGACTCCAAAGAAGTTGGTTGCAGGGACAGAAGCTAGCCAATGTCAAAGTATATGAAAAGCCCAAGCAGTGGCCACTCCTAGCAGGTATACCAGAGCTGCAGGTTTTTGCATGTTTAAGCAACTACAGTTCTATCAGCATCAAATGGACCTGTCCCTCTTGGGTGGTGCGGTGGAGGGCTGTGTTCCAGATCAGTACTGGAAGGACCTGGGCCTGGCACAGGACACAGCATTCCTGGAGGATGAACTTTCATCTGCGCCAGCTCTGGTGTTTCAAGGAAACCTGGAGATTTCATTGTGGCCAATATTTCTACACCAGTGGCCACATTTGGAATGCCCTTCTACACTGTTTCTTGTACATCACCTTCAATGCAGTCTCCCATCTGAAAAACCCTATTATTGTCCTTTGTTTTTTGTTTGTTTCTTACTTTAATATTTTTATGCACATTTATATAATCTGTTACATTAAGGTGTTAAATTCATTATAGTAAAATTTAATACTTATCATGGTAAAGTGTACTTTCATAAACATTTAGTTCATCCATCATCACTATCAAGCTCTGAAATATTTCAACAGATTGGCAGTGATAGTGCTAAGATTTAACAGCATCTCTCACCACCCAAACCACTCTCAAAGGCAGAGCATCCTTGGCCACATCACAATTCACACACAAACCTAAACTATACCTCTAAGATAACCCCAAAAGGGAACTCTTTTATATTGTGGAGTTTGAATTTGTCTTTCTGATGTATTAGGTTGAGTTTGTGAGAAGAGAACTATTTGAAATTGCAACCTTTGAGAAAGGAGGAGTAACTACACTAGTAAACCTTATTTTGTGGCTCAGAAATTATTTTAGAGTTAAAGAACTCATGAGTCCAGGGACTTCTAGAAAAACGAAATCTTATTGAAACAGATGTTTTATATCTGGGATCACATCAAATTTAAAGTGGTTTAGTATTTTCCAGGATATTGTTTTCTTTTTTCTCTTCTTTTCTTTTATTTTAAGGAAGGTAGATACTTATGTTTAAGAATTAAAATTTTATCAGTTTTTCCTTTTTACAAGATACAAATCACTTTGAGTTTCAGTGACACTTCTCAAACATAATTAAAGGTATAATATACCTTTGGTTGGTTGGTATTTTTAGATAATAATAAAGATTAATATAAGATTTTCAATAGATTAACAAGCAGTGACTTAATTTTACCAGACCTGAGGCCCTGAACCTAAGTGTCCCCTATACCTGGGCTCATGAGCATTAAAGAGAAAAAGCCAGAATGATATAGAAAAATGTTAGTTACATGCAAACAAGTGGTTAGAATAAGATGGAACTTGGAGTCATTTTTTTCACGTACTAGACAAAGTACCAAAAATTAGGTACAGCGGTATGGTGGCAGATTCAGAAATTACTGAAAAATCGGTACAGTCGTCTGGTAGGGTTAAGGGACCTCTTAAGGTTTTTATGTTAATTAAATATTTCCTTTGGAAATTTTAAAAATTATGTAGGAAATGTCAGAATCATAAAGTGAAAAAATTTTGGTTTTTTTTTCTATTTGTGTTTTTCTTAAGTAATAGCTATAAATTACTCAGGTACATATATGTGTACACTTAAAATATCTTGTCTTGGAAGTCTTCCATCATCAAGGACTGGAATTTCCCAAGTCTGTATTCTGGGCTTTATTAAATTCATCTCAGTCACAATATCATATGTACTGTCATCCACAGGTTTCAGTGTTCCATTAGGGAATTCTCTGCTCCTATTCTTATTTTTTTTTTTTATTTCTTTGCCCACTGTTAACCATTTCAAGAGCCTGGTTGTTATTACAAATCAATAGAGGCATTTGTTGGGTATGAGAATGAGACTGTCTCTTAGTGGTTGGAAAAGCATGGTGATGGCAGCTTGATGGTTCAAGGTTGGCATTGTAAAATCTGCATTTATTTCACAGTGATGGCTTTTACACATCTATTAAGTATCCATAATATTTTGATATTTGAACCCTAAATACAGACAGCAGGATTTCCTTTCGGAAGAGGGAAAAACTTTTATTTTTTTACTATAAAACTATACTATTTTATGTTATTTTAATAAAAATATTTCCATTCTAGTATGGTTTTGGGGGGGCTTTGCACCAATGTCAGTGTTTGATCTCATTTTTAAATAATTTGGTAAGTTAAGACCCCAAAAGAAAACCTGCTTCTCCTATAAAATATTCCCACTGGAAATTTGAACAGTCTTTTCTTATTGAGAGTCAAGTGCTTGATATCGTTCTTAATTTTTTTTCCTGGAGAACCTCGTATAGCTAACCTTTCCTTAACACTGCATTGGAGAAATTAATTAAGGTTTTTAACATTTTTAATTGTTAAATTTGATGAAATAACATTTAGGCTCAAAACCTGAAGTGAAAGAAAATATTAGCATAATGACAATGTTTTATTAGCTATCTTTTATTGTTGAATGTTTTGGGGTGGCATTGATTATTAAAAATTACATAGGTTCCAGATGCACAATTCTATATTACATCCTCTGCATGTTGCATTAAGTGTTCATCATCCATAGTCAGTTCTCTTTCCATCACCAAAACAATTTTTACTGAATCTTTTTTTTTTAATTTAAAACTCTTATTTTCAAATTGCTTTTCCAGAGAGGATAATGAGAATGAGGGGAGTAGCAAATATGTCTCCACTCAAATACTATTGAAAAAATTATTAACTCAGAATCCTCCACAGTAAAATTTTTCTTAACAAAGAACAGAAATCCTGATATTAATGAATTATATTATAGTCAGTTTTTCTATTGAAACTCAATTTCTAATCCCTGTTAAAGAACCTCTAGAATTACTGTTGAAGTAAAGAATGCTTAAACAATATGCCATTTGTTTGAGCTTTTCTGTAATATAGAAATTTGTATATTTCACTCTTGTCCTTTTTAAAGATATATATTTTCAACCTGGGATTAGTAAACATTCGAAAAGATGCTGCAGTGCTTCAAGGCTGGACATGGGTGGGAATGCAGATAAAATCCCTAGATTTCCAGGGTGTGTGCACTTGCAGGGCATAGTGCTGCTAGCCACTTGAGTTGTACCAATCTACTTCAGTGACTTCCTGATAACAAACCAAGTTTCTGTCAAAGGTGGTCATACATAGCCTCGTGGTCTGATGTGCTTCCCTCAGAGAATATGGAGTGAGCTTCTGAATCATCCTGTGTGGATCATATCCTGGAAAGATTTCTTTGTGTGTTGATGTTGAATGCAATGCATCAGGGCCAGAGTGATATGGACAAGTTCTGTCACTGCGATGTCATGGGAAAAAAACAGAACTGACAATGCATGTTAATGGTGGTTATTAATGTCAAGCTGGAATTACATTTTATTAAACTGAATCAGTCTTTATGAAAACTGACAAAAAATTTTTTTAAATCATCGTAGAAAAAGTGCTATATGCTTAATTTCTTAATATCACTACAGTCACTTGCCTGGGGTCTCTGTGTTAATCAAGTGAAGGTCTGGTTGAATCTCTCTGCTTGTCAGGTTGAAAGACAGCTTGGGTAATGTGCTGCTCATAGTAATGGTTGGCTGGAGCTGTCTTTACTGGTCAGGACCAAATCTGAGTGTCTGTGCTGGTCACGTTGATTGTCTGTCAGAGGTCTCTGTGTTGGTCATGTTGATTGTCAGAGGTCTCTGTGCTGGTCATGTTAGAGGTCAGCATGGGGGTCTCTGTGCTCATCAGGTTGGGTGTCTTCCTTAGGTATCTGTGCTGGTCAGGTTGGGGGTCTCCCAGGGGTCTCTGTGATGGTCAGATTAGGGGTTATACTGAGATTTATGGTCTAGTCATGTCAAATGTATGCCAGGGGTCTCTGTGCTGCTTAGGTTGGAGATTTTCCTGGAGTCTGTTTCACAGGTTAGTAGTCTGCTGGGAATCTCTGTGCTGGTCAGGTTGGCGGTCTTGTTGGATCTCTTCAAGTGTTGTTGAAAAAATGGTAGGGTATTGTGCTGGTCAGGTTGTGGGTCAGCAGGTGTCTCTTTGCTTTTATGCTAGGATGCCAGGTCTGCTAGAGTCTCTGTTATTATTACATTGATTTATATGCTGATCAGGTTACAGGGAGGCTAGGAGTTTCTTTTCCCAGTCAGGTGGGAATCAACCAGGGGTCTCTATGCTGGTCAGATTTGTGTCTGCCTAGAGAGTTAGTGTTAGTCAGTTGAGGGGTCTTCTGGAAATATTTGTGGTCAGTCATCTTTGGTCTCTGTTCTGGTGATGTTTGGGGTCTGCTTGGGTATGTGTGCTGGTCAGGGATATCTCTTTGGGGACTTCATTTTGGTCAGGTTGCAGGTCTGCTGGGGTTTCGTGTGCTGTTCAGGTTGGAAATCTGTCAGATATTTCTTTGGTGGTCCTGTTTGGGTTCTGCTGGGGTGTCTGTACTGGTCGTGTTGTGTTTCTGCCTTGGTCTTTTTGCTGGTCAAATTGATGGTCTACAAAAATCTGTGTTCTGGACAGGATGAGGGTCAGCCTGGGTTCTCTGTGCTGGTTAGGTTTGGTGTCTTCCTAGTGTCTCTGTGCACATCTGCTTTGGAGTTTGATGGAGGTAATTGAGTTAATAAGGTAGGTGATCTTCCTGAGAACTCTATGGTATTTCAATTTGGGTCTTTCCAGGGTCTCTGTTCTTATCAGTTTGGGGGTCTGCATGGGGCCTCTGTGCCCAGTCAAATTTGGAGTCTTTCTGGGGTCTCTCTGCTGCTGCATTTGGAAGTCTGTTGGTGACTCTGTGGTGGCCACACTTAGTGTCTGCCTCGGGTCTCTGTGTTGGTCATGTTAAAGGTATGCCTGTGGACTTAGTGCTGATCCTATTGGGGTATGTTTTGATGTCTCTGTTTGTCAGATTGAGGGACAGATGGGGTACTGTGCTTATCAGGTTTAGAGTCTGCTGGGACTGTCTTTGATGATGAGGTTGGGGGTATGCCAAAAGTCTCTATGCTGGTAATTTGGGAATTCTGTCAGTGTTCTCTATGCTAGTTAGGGTGGTAATGTGCTGGAGATCTTTGTGATTTGTCAGGTGAAGGTTTGCTTAGAGTACCTGTGGTTGTCTATTTGGAGATCAGTTGGGTCTCTCTAATGGTCAGGTTAATTGGCTGCTAGGTATTATGCTTGTCAGTTTGGAATTCTGGTGGTGGTCTCTTTCCTTGTCAGGTTCCAGGTCTGTAAGTGTCCTGTGCTTTGCATGTTGAGTTTCTGCATTAGGTCTTTGTGTTGGTCAAGTTTGAGGTTGATAAGGGGGTCTCTGTTCTGGTTAGGTGTTAGTCAGTGTGAATATTTGTGCTGGGTAGGTTGTGGTTTGGCTCAAAGTCTCTGTGGTGGACAGGTTAAAGTCTTCCAGGGGTTTCTGTCCTGATTAGTTTGAGTCCTGCTGAAATTCTCTGTTGTGGTCATGTTCTGGGTCTGCTAGGGCATCTTTGGACAGGTCTGGTTAGGGTTCCGTTTGGGGTCTCTGTGGTCATAAGGTTGGAGGTCTGCCTCAGGTCTATGTGCTGGTCTGTTTTGACATCGACCTAGGGTTTCTATGCTAGTCAGTTTGGGGGTCTGCTCAGGGTCTTTATACACAGTCAAGTTAAGTGTTTACCTGGGGTGTCTGTGCGGGTGAGGTAGGAGATTTTCTTGGGTTTCTGTGCTGGTCAGTTTTGAGGTCTGTTTGGGATTTCTGTGCTTGTCATTATGGGCGTCTGCTTTGGGTCCCCCCATCCTGGTAAGGTTGGGTGTCTGCCTTGGGTCTTTGTGCTTGTCTGGTTATGGTTCTGGCAGGGTTTTATGTGATGGTCAAGTAAGGGGTCTTCAGTGTGTTTGTGTGCTCAGTAATTAAAAGAGATTGCCTGATGTCTCTGTGCTGATGAGGTTGAAGTTCTGGTTTCATCCTCCTGTTGTTCAAGTTGGGGAACTTCTTGGAACTCTGTTGATAAGGTTGGAGTTCTCCTAGTGATTTCTTTCTTGATCAGGTTACACATGTACTCAGGGTCCCTGTACTGGTCAGGTTGGGGATCTGTCAATGATGTCTGTACTGCTCAGAATTAGTGTTTAGGGAGTTTAAGGCAAGACGGTGACTGGAGTGGAGGTCCTTAAAGCCTCTCTCAGATAACACCATTTAACAGCCGTCCAGGAGCCAAGAAAGAGAACCCTGAGTGACAGACTCAATGACAGATAAGAAATCCACACATTGCAAGTAAACACCTGAAGGTTGGATTGAAAGGGGTGAGCGGGGGGAGGAGAGGGAGCAAAGATGGATCAGGACAGGACCAGATCACTGCTAAATGTCTGGGAGCAGCACAGTGCACAAGAGGGGGGAGGTCAAAAGGCGACAAAATTAAAAGCCAGAAAAGTGGCAGAATGGTGAAAGATGGTGGGAGAGCCACGCCTTAGAGGAGTGTGTTGGGGACAGATCTCGGGAGCCAGGCTCTGAGGCTTTTGAGTAACAAGTAGACTGAGAGAGGACTCTGAACAACCACAGGCTGAATTGGGTCCCCAGACACAGCACCTCTGTTCCTGGCACCCTCACGACCCACAGCACAAGCGTGCACAGCTCCCATGCAGGGCCGCAGTTCCTGTTCCTGGACCATTGTGGAGGCGAGTTGGCTGGCTTTATGCTGCCTGGGGCAAGGTCCACATCTTTGGACTTGTGGTGCGTATCACTGTATGCACGCTCCTGGGGCCTACAAGCAGCACAAGGCTTCAGACTCTGCCCCAAAGTCTGGTTACTGGAGCAGGCCCAGAAATGAAGGTAGATTTGATAGCATTCACTCCAGCCAGCAAGAGCAACTTTGGCCCACATCACACAGCTTCCCTAGCATAAGGCAGGAGGTGGAGCTGTCCCAGCGCACTTTTTGTTGGTCCCTCCCCTGTCCTACAGCCTTCTCAACCAACAGCAGGAAGTGGAGGGACCATGGATAGATGTGCACCACCACCAAACGTGGCAGGAGACCAGAAATAAGAAGAAACAAGCCCTCTATTTCCCAAAGCTTGGCCCCCAATGCCACCTAATTTCTGCCCTACAGCAAGACACTACAACAATACTAATCAGGGCTCCTGGGCTCTGCTGAAGATAACGCCTTCATGTAGAAGAGGATGAACCTAGCAGACAGGATGAATTCCTAAAAAACTAAAACTGCTCAGAAAGAACATGAAATTTATCTAGAAGACAGCTTCTTAGACGGAGGAGTTTCTGAACTAAGTCACAGAGAATTTAAAGTAGCCATTCTAAAGGCTCTGAGAGAAATGAAAACATACTGGCAGAACTCCATAGCTGAGATGAACAACCTAAGAAAGAAAATGCATGAACAAAAGGAACAATTTAACAAAGAAATTCAAAACATAAGGAAGATTGAGATGAAAATGCGAGAGATAAATAATACAATCAAAGAAGAGAGAAGTGAAATAACTACCATAAAAAACAGGGCCAACCAGATGAAGGAAAGAATTAGTGATATTGAAGATCAGAATATGGAAACATCTCAGAAAGAGGAAGAGAAGGAATATAGAACCAAAAGGATTGAAAGAACTGTGGAAGAACTATCTGACTCCATGAGACTAAACAACATCAAGATATAGGATTAGAAGAAGGAGCAGAGGACTCTACAGAGAGCATACTCAAACAGATAGTAGATGAGAAGTTTCCAAACCTATGGAAAGATTTGGAATCCCAAGTTCAAGAAGAAAACAGGTCCCCTAGATACCTGGACCCTTGCAGATCTTTTCCAAGACACATGGTATTAAAGATGTCAAAAACTAAAGACAGAGACAATTTACAAGGCAACCAGGGAAAAAAGAATTATCACCTTTAGGGGAAAACCCATCAGGCTGGCATCAGACATCTCAGCTGACGTTCTACAAGCCAGGAGAGAGTGGAATCCAATATTCAAAACTGTAAAAGAGAGAAACTTACAGCCAAGAATAAATTATCTAGCAAAATTATCTTTCAGATATTAAGGTAGTATAAAGACCTTCTCAGACACACAGAAGCTGAGGGAATTTGCCAGAAAAAGGCTGACACTTCAAGAAATACTGAAGGAGGCTCTTCAACTTGAAACAAAATATCAGAAAAAAATGGAATAAAGTTGGGGAAACAAGAAAGAAACAAAAATAAAACAAAAACAAACAAACAAATGTGTAATGGCCACAGGAGATCCTCAAATAATGCTCATCATTCTAAATGTTAATGGACTGAACTCACCAATAAAAAGATTGGATTAAAAAACAAAACCCATCCATATGCTGTATCCAAGAGACACACCTTAGCCATAAGGACAAACACAGATGCACAATGAAAGGATGGGAAACAATTCTCCAAGGAAATGGTAATCAGAGAAAAGAGGAAGAGTTGCCATACTGATATCTGATGAAATAAGCGTAAGGTTAAAAATGATAGTAAGAGACAAAGATGGACATTACATAATGATAAAAGGCACAAGACAACAACAAGAAGATTTGACACTAATTAATATATATGGTCCCAACCAGGAAGCACCAAAATATACAAAACAACTACTAACAGATCTGAAAGGAGAAACTGACAAAAGCACAATCATTGTGGGAGACTTTAAACACCCCGCTAACAGCCATGGACAGATCAATGAAACAGAAAATAAATAAGGAAATATCAGCTCTAAAGTACACAGTATAGCAATTGGACAAAATTGACATTTACAAGACACTTCTTCCAGCCAAAAGAGACTATACCTTCTTTTCTAATGCACAGGAACATTCTTAAGGATAAACCATATGCTAGGAAATAAAAGTAATCTCAGAAAGTTCAAGTAGATAAAAATCATACCAAGTGAATTCTCAGATCACAAAAGTTTGAAATTGAAGATCAACTGTAAAAGGAAAGCAGAAAAAAACAAATATACATGGAGAATAAATGATATCTTATTAAAAAATGACAGGATAAAAGAACGAATAAGAGATTAAGAAATACATAAAAACTAAAGACAATGAAAAGCAACATAACAGAATTATTGGGACACAGTGAAAGTGGTAATGAAAGGAAAATTTATATCATTGCAAGCCTATCTTAAGAAAAAGAAATATCACAAGTAAACACCTTAGCCTACCAACTTAAAGAACTAGAAAAGGAAGAGCAGACAAAACCCAAAGTTAGCAGAAGGAAAAAAGATGATAAAATTAAAGCAGAGCTAAACCAATTAGAGAACAGAAGGACAAGAGAAAAAATTAACATTACAAAGAGCTGGTTCTTTAAGAAAGTCAGTGAAATTGACAAACCCCTGGCTGGACTAATCAAACAGAAAAAGGAAAAACACAAATATCCAAAATTATCAATGAAGGGAGAAAAATTGCCAGTGATAGAACAGAAATTGAGAGGATTATAAAAAATATTATGAAGGACTTTATGCCATTAAATTTAAAAACCTAAAAGAAATGAACAAGTTTTTAGAAACTTATACCTACCTAGACTGAACCAAGAAGAACTGGATAATCTAAATAGACCAATGAATAGAAAAGAGATTGAAATGTCTACCTATATTCTCCCTAAAGGCAAAAACCCTGAACCAGATGGTCTCAACAATGAGATCTTCCAAGCATTCAAAGAAGAATTAATGCCTAACCTACTCAGACTTTTCCAAAATTCTGAAGAGGAAGCAATATTTCCAAACTCATTCTATGAGGCCAACATTACTCTAATACCAAAGTCTGGTAAAGACAACACACACACACACACACACACACACACACAAACAAACAAACAAACAAAACCAAAAGAAAACAAAAACAAAACAAAACAAACAAACAAAAAAACCAGAGACCAATATCTCTGATGCACACAGATGCAAAAATCCTAAACAAAATATTAGCAAATAGAATACAACAATGTATCAAAAAGATTATACATCATGATTAAATGGGATTCATCCCAGGAGCACAAGAATAGTTCAACATACAAAAATCAGTCAATGTAATACACCACATAAACAGAATAAAAGATAAAGACCATATGGTCATATATATTGATGCAAAAATATCTTTCAGTACAACACTATGACCAAAACACTAAATGAAATAGGTATAGAAGGAAAGTATCTCAACATAATAAAGGCCATGCATGACAAACCCTCGGCTAACATCATACTGAATGGGACAATGCTGAAGCCTATTCCCATAAAATAAGGAATGAGACAAGGATATCCCCTGTCACCACTGTTATTTAATATAGTGCTGGAAGTTCTACCACATAAATCAGGTAAGAGAAAGGAATAAAAACTATCCAAATTGGGAAAGAAGAGGTCAAAATTCACTATTCTCAGATGACATGATCTTTATGTAAAAAATTCCAAATAATCCATCAGGAAACTACTGGAAACAATAAATGAATACAGTAAAGTCACAGGATACAAAATCAGTGTATAAAAATCAACTGTATTTCTATATACAAACAACAGATCTTCAGAAAAAGAAATAAGGATATCAATTCCTTTGCTATCAAAACACAAAAAATGAAATACCTGAGAATTAGCTTAATAAAGAATGTTACAGACTTATAAATGAAAAATTATAAGACACTTTTGAAAGAAATTGAATCAGATATTAAGAAATGGAAAAATATCCCCTGTTCATGGATAGGAAGATTTAACATTGTTAAAATAGCCTTTCTGCCCAAAGCAATCCACAGATTTAGTGCAATACCCATCAAATCTTCACAACCATACTTTCACAAAATAGATAAAAGAATTATCAGATGTATATGGAACCATAAAAGACCATGAATTGCCAAAGCAACAGTACTTAAAAAGAATAAGGATGGTGGCATTACACTCCCTGACTTCAATTCATATTACAAAACATCAATAATAAAAAAAAGCTTGATATTGGCAGAAAAACAGAAACATAGACCAATTGAACAGAACTGAAAATCCAGAAATTAATCCACAAATTTATGGAAAAATAATTTTTGGCAAAGGAGCAAAAAACATGCAATGGGGAAAAGACAACCTCTTTAGTAGGTGGTACTGTAAAAACTGGAAAAACATACGCAAAAGAATGAACCTGAGCTGAGAACTCCCTCCATATACAAAAATTAACTCAAAATGGATTAAAGACCTTCATATAAGACCTGTAACAATAAACTGTATAGAAGAAAACATCGATACTAAATTTATGGCTCTAGGACTCAAGACTTCCTGAACCTGACATCAAAGGCAAGGGAAATAAAAGCAAAAATAAATTAATGGGACTATATCAAACTGAAAAGCTTCGGCATAGCAAAAGAAACCATCAACAAAGCAAAGAGACAGACAACTGAATGGGAGAAAATATTTGCTAATAATGCATCAGATAAGGGTCAATATCTAAAATATATAAGAACTAATATGACTTAACAACAACAAAAAAAGCAACCCAATTTTAAAGTGGACAGATCTAAACAGATGCTTCTCCCATGAAGAAATACAAATGGCCAGTAGACCTATGAAAAAATGCTTTCTCATTAGCTATCAGGGAAATGCAAATCAAAAGTATAATGACATAACACCTCACACCTGTTAGAATGGCTATTATCAAGATGACAAGGAATGAAAAGTGCTGGACAGAATGTGGAGAAAAAAGAACCCTCTCACACTGCTGGTGGGAGTGCAAGTTAGTACAACCACTCTGGAAGACGTTGTGGAGGTTCTTCAGAGAATTGAGAATGGAGTTACCATATGACCCAACAATCTCCCTTCTGGGGATCTACCCAAAAAGCTTGAGAAACTTTGTCTGCAAAGACTTATGTACCCAAATATTCATTGCAGCACTGTTCACAGTGGCCAAAACATGGAAACAACTAAAGTGCCCAGTGACAGATGACTGGATAAAGAAGCTGTGGTACATATACACAATAGAATATTACTCAGCCCTAAGAAAAGATGAAATATTGCCATTTGCAACAAAATGTATGGACCTGGAGATCATTATGCTTAGCAAATTAAGGCAGACAGAAAAAAACAACGAACTGTATGACTTCACTCAGATGCAAAACATAAAACTGAAAGCAACAAAGAAAAAAAATGAACAAGCAAACAAATAACCCATGGACACAATTAATAGTTTAATGTTTATTTGGGAATGAATGTGGAGGGGTGGGGAGAAAAGGGAGGGCTTGAGAGAGGAGGGAGGGGAAGCTAAGTATATGGTGATGGAAAGAGAAGTAACATTAGGTGTTGAAATTATACTACAAGTTGACAATGCACTGTAGAATTGTATGCCCGAAACCTATGCAATTCTTGCTAACAGATGTCACCCTAATAAGTCTAAAAATAAAAACAATTGTTTTTAAAAAATGAGGGGATTGCAAAGAAACACATTGAGCTTTTTATATACTTATCAAATTTTCATTCATTAATAAATAACCATTTAGGTGTGTATACACACAAAAAAGTAAAAACACATACATAAATCATAGTGATGTCATTAAGGAAAACACTGTGTGTATGTTTAAAGCTTCACGACGTTCTCATTTTAAAAAACTACCAAAGCTCACTTATTTCTTATAGTAAACCCAAGCCATCATTAACATAAGCAAGGAGAAGAAAATACAAGTTGTGGTTTCAAAAATGCAAAGTGGAATGAGGGGACCAGCACTAAAACAGACTTTCTGGCACTTCACAGCTAGGAGAATACGCTGTGTGTGAATTGGGAAGTGTAAGGTTTCCCTCCTTCTGGGGGTCTGCAATCCAATCTTCAATCCAGGAACATTCAAGTAATCATTGGGTGTCTTCTTTTTCCTTCTTTCCTCATTTTACTATGGGTGTATTTCAATCTTCCAAAAACCATTCACAAATGAGAAATGCATTTTTACTCCTATCCATAAAGTATTTGACAAATGATGGTAAAAACTAAAGCAAATTTGGTTTGAATTTTTGAAATTTCAGCACATTTTGTGCCCTTAATGCTGTGATGCATGGAAGAGTTGTTTGAATGCCTTTTAATTAGTAATCACAAAGAAAAGAGTGATTAATAATTTCAGTACATATTTTAAATGTATTTCTTCTTAGGTAGTTTTCTCCTTTCTCTTCAGTAGGTGTTTCATTTTTAAGGATATTTCAGCTTAACCAAAAGTTTCTTTTGTAAATCTTGTCTAGCTTCATCTTTTTGTACATTCTTAACTGACTGCTGGCCTGGAGATTGAAAATATAATGTGAGTTGGAGGTAGAAGAGAGATAGTGGGGTAGGAGAGAGACCTTATGCCATTGAGAGAACATCTTTCATATTCTCAGAGTTTCACAGGAGTGTTCACCAAAGTGACCTGGGTTATTAGTATTAATATTCAAACCCCCTTGTGCTTTTTTCTATTTCTTATGGTGCCAGCATAGACAGCATTTCCCTTAAAAAAGACAAGCACTTAAACACTTACCCAAGTTCAGGGTGGATTTTATTTTTATAAACATCAGTGAACATTATAATTTTGTTGAGAAAACAAAGTAAAATAAATGTGCATACTTCCTGTTCAGTAACTCCAAGATTCAAGTAAGTGACCTTCATTTTTATGTGCTTGGTCTAAAGTTCATGGAAGAATGGACACCTTGTTTATTAGCATGAAACTAAAGATAGGGAGAAGCTAAATTTTACAAAACCCTCCTCAGATTATTTACGGGCAGGTTGAGGGAGATATATGTATTTTGTTAAATGAGAATTCATCAGTGGTCCTTCAGGAGCACCTGGTCTGGGGAAGAGTTCCAGCCATCAATCAGATCTCAGAGTAAGGCTAGGGAGGCTGTGGGCCAGGTTAGAAGAGACTGTGGGTGCGTATTATGTGGATTGGTTCTGCAGAGGGAAAAAAGTTTTGGCCAAGCAAGAACATAGGCAAAAGTGGCCAGAGAATTGCCTGATTCAACAACTATAAGGAGTTTGCTCTGACCAGTATGCTGGTGATGGAATGTCACTGAACTGTAAGAACTCATGTGGTCATGAAGTACTGGGCTTAATATTTGGACTTTCACACTGAAGCTGTGTGTTGGGGGGTGGTTAGTGGGCTACAGCTTCCATAGCAATGCACCATCAACCAGAAGCCCAAACAAAAGTGATTTATTGTCACAACCTGGAGGTCACATGTCCAAAGTGAAAGTGTAAAAAGAGTGGGTTTTCTCTGAAGTAGGTGATTTCTTGGGCATGTGAAAGCCTGGGGCATCTATTTTCTTCTGAAAATGAAGGTAAAAAAATACTTCACTCAATTTTTCTAAGGACAAATGAAAAATTGCAAATAAGTTGGGGGTATGTTTGGCAATATGTAAAGTCATTAATAAGTTCCATCAGTGATGGGATTATCAAGAATGTTCACTAACCTCCTGCAACTTTAGTACCTGGAAAGGCCTGCTAGTTTTATTCCAGGACCCCTGACAACCAGGCTCTGATAATTTTTCCCTCCTGGGTCACAGCTCATGATGCTACTTAGAGACCCTGTGCAGTCTGGTTAACAAAAAAAAAAAAAAAAAAAAAAAAGGAGCAAAATTCTGAAAATGGCAAAATAAAGTCACTCATATGTCTTCCTGGACAATTTCTCAATGTATA
>PVJL010016704.1:0-11939 GCA_004026885.1 Lyroderma lyra | reverse complement strand
TCAGGGGATGGTAGACACCACTCCTAAAATCCTGGAGAAAGCATAGAGCACTGAGAGCTGTCCCATTCCCACTGTGGGCTCTGAACACTAGCCAACCCAAAGGTTGCTTGTACCAGAGAGTGCGTTTGTTCTCCAACCTTCCCTCTCCCACATTTTGAGGCCACGAAGAACAGAAATGTGAAAAGCAACAGGAGACCTCACCAAATTGGGAGTCAGCCTAATGCCATATCCCACATCCCAGACACGGCCAGACCCCAGTCCTAGCTACATCCCACAGTCCCAAGTGGCTTCTGGACAGGGTGTGGGCACAGAAGTCAGGGAAGAATGAACACTTGTGTCTGAAATGACCACACTGCAGATGTCCTGTCTTCCCTAGATGACTTCTGAAATGTTATCACACATGAATAATCCTATCTTACTGTAAAGCTACCAGGCAAACCATGACAAGCTCTGCAAATGACCCAAGCAGGTCACCTGATAAGTTAGTGATGGGGCCCTCAGAATTAGGGAATGGGAGGGTACACCCAAAACCCAGAGTAGCCTCAAATAAAAGTCTGGGCACATTATGGTATCTTAATAAGAATGTGAAACTAGCCCAAAAATCTATTTATGCACATTTTCCAAAAATTAAGTATTAAAATTTGAACTATGAAACAAATTACATTCTCCTTTAAATATATAAAATTAATTCACTTGTGTGTAGTGTCTAAAACTGTAAAGATATTTATTCATAAGCATCATTGTTACCTAGATACATAGAACAAAATATTCTGTTTACTATACATTTTTCGAAATGGGAGTACTCTAATTTGCCATTTTACAAAACGTAATTATTCCCTCTTTATTTCATTATATAGAACAGTGATTATTTTCAGTTCATGTCAGTAACTTCTACAAATATGTACTATTGACAACACTTTAAAAGATGGATTCAATTTGTATCAACTGCTTTATTTCTTTATGGTTACTTTTAATGGTACATGTTCACTTTTTATTAGTAGATCACTTAAGCATATCCTTAAATTTTTTAGCATTATCAAATGTACATCTGGTTTTTCTAATATGTTACAATCTA
The DNA here is from genome assembly GCA_004026885.1 of Lyroderma lyra. Classification (NCBI taxonomy): domain Eukaryota; kingdom Metazoa; phylum Chordata; class Mammalia; order Chiroptera; family Megadermatidae; genus Lyroderma; species Lyroderma lyra. Next base: position 10,864 of record PVJL010016704.1, on the reverse strand, counting down.
TTTTCTTGCGATGATGCTTCATCTTTTAAAAAATACCTTCAAAATTGCCTATTGTTACTTGCAAATATTCCAGCACAAGGTCTCTTTGCTTATTACAATTTCTAGAGTAAAGGATTTTCTCCCCTTTATCATTTTTTTTTTTTGGTATGTGGATAGTTCCCTGTCCAGGAATCGAACTTAGGCTGCAGCGCTGACAGTGCCAGAGAGATGAAGCCTTAAGCCACTACACCACCAGGAATCTCCCCATTTATCATTTTTTAAGTGAATCAACAAGGACCTTTAGAGTAGGTACAAAAGCCTCAGGAAAAAATAATGATGACAATGCCAAACACTACGCTTTAAATGTTTCTATACATGTTGCAATTAAATTTTTTTTTTACATGTGGACATTCTGCAGATCTCTGGAATTCTGTTTATATGTAGCTCTCTTCTTACCACGATACAGAGAAGATAAGCATGGCCCCTGTACAATTAAATTTTAAACATTTCACTGAATTGCATTAGTGCAGCAGAAATAATATATACTGTGCATTTAAGATATTCCTTTCTTGATATAGTTCTACATGAAATAGAAAAGTATTTAAGCATATGTATTTTTTTAAATTCATTTTTATTGTTAGACTTTTTGGGGTGACATCTGTTAAGAAGAATTACATAGGTTTCAGGCACACAACTCCACAGTGTGTTGTCTACTTGTTGTAGAGTAAGTTCACCACTAATGTGAATTCTCTTTCCATCACCATATATTTAGCTCCCCCTCCCTCCTCTCCCAACCCCTCTCATTTCTCCTCTCCTGAACCCACTCATCGCCAAATAAATTTAAAATATTGATTGTGTCCCTGGATTATTTGTTTGTTTATTCATTTTTTCTTTTTGCTTTCAGTTTTATATTCTGCATATTAGTGAAATCATACAGTTCTTTGTTTTTTTCTGTCTGGCTTATTTCACTAAGCATGATGATATCCAGGCCTATCCATTTTCTTGCAAATGGCAATACTTCATCTTTTCTCATAGCTGAGTAATATTCCATTGTATATATGTACCACAACTTCTTTACCCAGTCATCTGTCACAGGGCACTTTGGTTGTTTCCATGTTTTGGCCACTGTGAACAGTGCTGTGATGAACATGGCGGTACATAGTCTTTGTGGATAAAGGTTTTCAAGTCTTTTCAGTAGATCCCCAGAAGTGTGTTTGCTGGGTCAAATGGTAACTCCATTCCCAATTATCAGAGGAACCTCCACACTGTCTTCCACAGTGGTTGTACCAATTTGCATTCCCACCAGCAGTGTACCAGATTTCCTTTTTCTCCACATCCTCTCCAGCACTTGTTATTCCTTGTCTTGTTGATAACAGCCATTCTCACAGGTGAGAGGTGGTATCGCATTGTGGTTTTGATTTGCATTTCCCTGATAGCTAATGAGGATGAGCAGTTTTTCATGTGTCTGCTGGCCATTTGTATTTCTTCATGGGAAGTGTCTGTTTAGTTCTTCTGCCCACTTTTCAATTGGGTTGTTTGTTTTTTTGTTGTTAAGTCTTTTTAGCTCTTTATATATTTTAGATATAAGACTCTTATCTGATTCATTATTTGCAAATATTTTCTCCCATTTAGTTGGCTGTCTCTTTGCTTTGTTGATGGTTTCTTTTGCTATGCAGAAGCTTTTTAGTTTGGTATAGTCCCATTCATTTATTTTTGCTTTTACTTCCCCTGACTTTGAGGTAAGTTTCATGAAGTCTTCCTTGAGCCCTAGGTCTGTAATTTTAGAACCAATGTTTTCTTCTATTCAGTTTATTGGTGCAGGTCTGATATGAAGGTCTTTAACCCATTTTAAGTTAATTTTTGTATATTGGAAGCGTTCACAGCTCAGTTTCATTTTTTGGCATAAGTTTTTCCAGTTTTCCCAGCAACACCTACTAAAGAGGCTATCTTTTCCTCATTATATGTTTTTTGTTCCTTTATCGAAGATTATTTGTCCATAAATTTGTGGGTTTATTTCTGGGTTTTCAGTTCTATTCCATTGGTCTATATTTCTGTTTTTTTTCTGCCAGTACCAACCTGTTTTGATTATTGATGCTTTGTAATATTAATTGAAGTCAGGAAGTGTAATGCCACCAGTATTGTTCTTTTTATGTAGTATTGCTTTGGCAATTCGAGGTCTTTTATGGTTCCATATAAATCAAATAATTCTTTCATCTATTTCACGAAAGTATGATTGTGGGATTTTAATGGGTATTGCATTAAATCTGTAGATTGCTTTGGGGAGAATGGGCATTTTAACAATGTTAAGTCTTCCTGTCCATGAACAGCAGATATTTTTCCACCTCTTAAACTCTTTTCCAATTTCTTTCAAAACTGTCTTATAAGGGAGTTCCCTGATGGTGTAGTGGCTTAAGGCTTCGGCATTGGCTCTCTCAGTGCTGCGGTGTAGGTTCGATTCCCAGTCAGGGAGCTACCCACATACCAAAAAGCAAAAAAACAAAAAAACAAAAAAACAAAAAAGAAGACAAAAAAAAAAACAAAAAAAAACAAAAAAAATACCCCAAAAACTGTCTTATAAGTTTTCCGTGTATAAGTCTGTCACGTTCTTTCTTAAGATAATTCCCAAGTAGTTCATTCTTTTTGTTCTGATAGCAAAGAGAATTGACTCCCTCATTTTTTTTTTTGAGGATTCATTGGTTTTATATAGGAATGCTGTTGATTTTTGTATATTGGTTTTGTATCCTGAGACTTTACTATATTCATTAATTTTTTCTAATAGTTTCCTGATGGAATCTTTGGAATTTTTTATATAAAGGATCATTTCATCCACAAATCCTGACATTTTGACCTCTTCTTTCACAATATGGATACTTTGATTCCTTTCTCTTGCCGGATTGCTGTGGATAGAACTTCCAGTACTATATTAAATAGCAGTGGTAACAGGGGACATCCCTGCCTTGTTCCTGATTTTAGGGGAATAGGTTTCAGCTTTTCCCCCATTCAGTATGATGTTAGCAAGGATTTTGTCATATGGCCTTTATTATGTTGAGATACTATCCTTCTATACCTATTTTATTTAGTGTTTTGATCATAAATGGATGTTGTATCTTGTCAAAAGCTTTTCTGCATCATTTGAAATCACCATATGGACTTTATCTTTGATTTTGTTTATGTGGTGTATCACATTGATTGATTTTAGTATGTTGAAACATCCTTGTGCTCCCGGGATGAATCCCACTTGATCATGATGTATGATCTTTTTGATGCATTGTTGTATTCTATTTGCTAATATTTTGTTTAGGAATTTTGTATCTTTGTTCATCAGAGATATTGGTCTATAGTTTTCTTTTTTTGTGTTGTCTCTGCAAGGCTTTGGTATTAGGGTAATGTTGGCCTCACAGAATGAATTAGGAAGTATTGTTTCCTCTTCAATTTTTGGCAGATTCTGAGGAGGGTAGGCGTTAATTCTTCTTTGAATGCTTGGTAGAACTCGTTGGTGAATCCATCTGGTACAGGGCTTTTGCCTTTAGCGAGATTATGGATAGTCATTTCAATCTCTTTGCTATTGATTGGTCTATTTAGATTATCCAGTTCTTCTTGAGTCAGTCTAGGTAGGCTGGAAGATTCTAGAAACTTGTCAATTTCTTTCAGGTTGTTAAATTTAGTGGCATAAAATTTTTCATAATATTTTCTTATAATCCTTTGTATTTCTGTGCTATCAGTGGTAGTTTCTCCCCTTTCATTCTAATTTTGGATATTTCTGTCCTTTCCTTTTGTCCTTTGATTAGTCTAGACAGGGATTTGTCAATTTTGTTGACTTTCTCAAAGAACAAGCTCTTTATTATATTAATTTTTCTATTGTCCTTCTGTTTTCTAATTGGTTTAGCTCTGCTTTAATTTTTATTATTTCTTTCCATCTGCTGACTTTGGGTTTTGTCCGCTCTCCTTTTTCTAGTTCTTTAAGATGGGATGCTAAGATGTTTGCTTGTGATTTTCCTTGTTTCTTGAGATAGGCCTGTAATTATATAAATTTCCCTTTTATTACCGCTTTTGCTGTGTCCCAATAATTCTGATATGTTGTATTTTCATTGTCATTAGTTTGTGTATATTTTTTAATCTCATCTTTTATCCAATCCTTTTTTAATAAGCTGTTGTTTAATCTCCATGTATATGTGGTTTTTTTTTTTTCTGTTTTCCTTTGACAGTTGAACTCCAATTTCAAAGCTTTGTGGTCTGAGAATATACTTGGTATGATTTCGATCTTCTTGAACTTGCTGAGGCTACTTTGGTGTCCAAGTGTGTGGTCTCCCCTTGAGAATGTTTCATGCACACTAGAAAAGAAAGTATAGACTGTTTTTGCTGGCTGAAGTGTCCTATAAATGTGAATAATGTCCAATTGCTGTAATGTGTCACTTAGAGCTCATATTTCCTTATTTACTTTCTGTTTGGATGATGTGTCCATGGCTGTCAGCGGGGTTTAAGTTTCCCACTATGATTGTGCATTCATCAGTTTCTCCTTTCAAATCTGTTAGTAGTTTCTTTGTATATTTTGATGCATCCTGAGTGGGAGCATATATATTAATTAGTGTCAACTCTTCCTGTTGTTGCATTGTGCCTTTTATCATTATGTAGTGTCCAAATTTGTCTTTTACTATCTTTTTTTAACTTGAAGTTTATTTAATCAGATATCAGTATGGCCACTCCTGCTTTTCTCTGGTTACAATTTGCTTGGAGTACTGTATCCCATCCTTTCACTATGAGTCTGTGTTTGTACTTATGGCCGAGTTGTGTTTCTTGGAGACAGAATGTGGATGCATTCTGTTTTATAATCCAGTCTGCTACTCTGTGTCTTTTTATTGGTGATTTCAGTCCATTAACATTTAGAGTGATGATCGATATGTGAGCATTTCCTGTGGCCATTACTTTTTTCTTTGTTTGTTTGTTTGTTTGTTTTTGTTTCTTCCTTGTTGCCCCAACTTTGTTCTTTTTTCCTCATATTTCGTTTCAGTTTGAAGAGCCTCCTTCAGTATTTCTGGGAGTGCTGGTTTTGTGCTGGCAAATTCCCTCAGCTTCTGAGTATCTGAAAAGGTCTTTATTCCACCTGCATATATGAAAGATAACTTTGTTGGAAAATTTATTGCTGACTGGAAGATTCTCTTTTAAATTTTTGAATATTGAACTCCACAGCTTCGTGGCCTGCAGAGTTTCTGCTGAGAAATCTGATGCCAACCTGATGGGTTTTCCTCTAAAGGTTATAGTCCTTTTTTCCCTGGCTGCCTTGAGAATTGTCTCTTTGTCTTTAGTTTTGGACATCTTTGGTATCATGTGTCTTGGAGGAGATATGCTAGGGTCCATGTATCTAGCCAAACTGTTTTCTTCTTGAACTTGTGGTTCCAGATCTTTCCATCGGTTTGGAAAGTTCTCATCTACTATTTGTTTGAGTGTGCTCTCTGTAGAATGCTCCACCCCTTCTTCTATTTTTATTATCCTGATGTTGTTTTGACTCATGGAGTTGGATAGTTCTTGCAGAATTCTCTCAATCCTTTTGGTTCTATATTACTTCTCTTCCTCTTTCTGAGCTGCTTCCATGTTTTGATCTTCAATATCACTGATTCTTTCCTCTATCTGGATGGCTCTGTTTCCTATGGCAGTTATTTCATTTCTCACTTCTTTTATCGTATTATTTATTTCTCGCTTTTCCATCTGAATCTTTCTTATGTTTTGAATTTCTTCGTTAAATTGTTCTTTTTGTTCACGGAATTCCTTTTTTATGTCATCCATGTCATTTTGTATGTTATTTATCTCAGCTATGGTGTTCTGTCAGTATGATTTCATTTCTCTCAGAGCCTCTAGAATGGCTACTTTAAATTCTCTGTCACTTAAATCAGACACTTCTCGGTCTAAGAAGCTGTCTGGATAAATTTCATGTTCTTTCTGAGAAATTTTAGTTTTTAAGGAATACATCCTGTCTGCTGGGTTCTTCCTCTTTGACAGGAGGGCTTTATGTTCAGTGCCCAGATTATTACTTTTGTGGTGTTTTGCTGTAGGGCAGACACTAGATGGCACTGGGGGTCAAGTTTTTGGAGAGAGAGGGGTTGTTTATTTCATATTCCTGATCTCCTGCTGTGTTTGGTGATGATGCGTATATATCCCGGGGAGAGGCCAACAAAAAGTCCTCAGCTCTGCCTTCTGCCCTGTGCTAGGGGAGGTGGGTGATGTAGTCCGAGGCTTTTTCTGCTGACTCGGGCAAATGCTTTGAAATCCCTCCTTTCCTTCTTCCCAACCCTGATTCAGCATCTAGTCGTCTGCGGTCTCACACTGCTTTTAGAACCCAGGGGAGCATGAGCAAGTGCACCCACCATAAGTCCAAAGTTTGGGGCCTGACCTGAGACAGCTGGGACACCTTTCTTGTGGGCCGGTACTACAGCCCTGTGTAGGAGCCGTGCTCCTGTGCTGTGAGTCTCTATGCCCCTTGGAGCTGAGGTGTCGTCTCTGCAGTTCAGAATCCTCGCTCAGTCCTCCTACCACTCAAAAAGTTCCATAGGCTGACTCCCAAACTCCGTTAAAGCCCAGCTCTCCCACGGTTCTGCCACTTTGCTGGGTTTTATATTCCCTGCTCCCTTGCTACTCCTGGATAGTCAGCAGCGATTGTGTCCTATTGCAATACATCTCTGCTCCCTTCCCTCTCCCTGCTTGCCTCCTTCTCTCCAACCTTCAGGTGTTTACTTGTGATTCGTGGATTTCTCAGTTGCTGATTTGTCACTCAGGGCCCTCTTGGCTCTGGGGTGGCTATTCAATTGTGTTTTCTGAAAGAGGCTTTAGGGACCTCCTTTCCAGTCAGCATTTTGCCTTCCTCTTCGTTCAGCATATGTATTATAAAAAGATATTTAATGACTAAAATTTTCTGTAAGGTAAATATCAAGTTAATAAGGCAGTAACAACATTGTTCCCATATTGAATGCACATTTTCACTTCTTGCTGTTTTACTAAACAAAGAGAAAGCTTTACTTTCCAGCTAGAGATCTGGCATTTTAAGAATGTTAAAGGACTGAAACAAAAGGTGTCTCATTTGAATCACCATTCTTCAGTGACTATTTTCCTAAATGATAAGAAAAGAAAAGTCCAAACAACTTGCCTTTAAGAAGTACAAGTAAGAGAGACGTCACGGGTGTGTTGTTCCCTTAGAAAAGATTTCTCCAGTGCAGGTAACAGGAACAGCAATACTTTCAAGTCCCTCAAGGAAAGGCCAAACAATGTACTTCCCTCTGGCACCCTCCAGAATGAAGTGTTACCCTGTTCACATCTGTCCTACCAGAAGGGGAACCTCTCCACATTCAGCCTCTCCTCTGCTTTAATACCTCAAGATAAGTAAAATGTCAGCAGAACAGCCCCAATATACATAGAAGAGATCTTAAAGCACTTCAGAGACTGCGACTGTGCGTTGGTGTGTGCGAGCGGGCAGATGTGAGGGGCAGTGGCATGGAACAGGGAGAGCCAGCGGTGCATGCCAGCAGCATGGAGCAGGCAGAGTGGGTGGTGAGCGCAGGCCATGGTGGCAGTGATGGCGATAGGCCTCTGCCATGGTCCCTGCTCAGAGGCTTGCACGTGAAGTCCTGGTTTTGGCATGCCTCCCCACACCCGCTGTTCCCCATGTGGTCTTCTTTTAATCATGTCCCTCTGTGCGTACAGACAAGTTGACAATAATATTTCCTCAATGATTACTTACAGAGCGAATCCCTGCAGGCAAGGGCCCCCATCTGCAGTCATCATTATGTGAACTAGGAGCGACAGTGCAGTCCAAGACATTGCAGGTTTGTGATGAGGAGGAAGCACATAGCATACTCCTCTGGCTCCCAGCTCTGTTTCTCCTTCTCTTACTGTAGCGCTGCTATGGCAGCTGTACACTTCAGAGACCCCACTTTAGCGCTAGAAGGCCATGCTTTTGCCCAGAGAGCAGCGCCCTGAGCCTCGGGTTCCACATGCCCCTCCTTCACACACAAGCAGACCCGCACACCAGCTGCAGGGCTACCAGCTGGGGTACACATTTGTTAATTACTTTAATGTCCCCCCTTTCCCCCCAAACTACAAAACAACACAACTTGACTTGTAAACAGATCAGTGTTATTTCTTAGGGAGGGGGTGGATTTAGTTGAGAAGGAAAAGCGATTTTAAAAAATGCTTTTCTTTTTATTAGTTTATTTTCCCATTCCAATGAAATGTGAACTTTTTCTGAAGTAGAAAAAGTAACAACCTTTTTAAAAAATATTTTTCCAAACATTGTCCTGCAAAGTATTTTTTAGATTCTTTTTTTTACCCTCTCCTTTTCTTCCACCCCCTCTTTTTTAGGAGTTTGGAGAGAGGCTGGAAAAATTTGGTGCCCACACACACCACCCCCACTGCCTTGCAGAGCTTGAACCCAGGGAAGCTGCCAAGTCCCAAACACAGCCCTAGGGGATCCAGCCAGGGAGGTCTTAGGGAGGGCATGAGGCATGGCCATGAAGAGGTGTAGTTTCTTACAGTGCTAAATTGAATCAACTTCAGCTGTTTGCCTCTAGGATGTCTCATTGCAATGAAACAAAAACAGATACCACAAAGGGAAGGAGACCCCCTACTGCCGCTTTCCCTTCACAGCCTTGAGTATCACTGTGTGTGGTGAACCTAGGTCTGTGTTGTCTAGATACATGTGTGCACTTCAATGTGAGAGTGCTGGGGTGGGGTGGGGTGCATGGGACACTTAAGTTACCAATCTGTGGCTGTGGTAAAATGTGTCTAGGAGAGTCTCCTGGCAGCTTTCTCCTCCTCCACCTTCCCAAGCCTCCTCCAAAGGAAACTGGATGGGCGGCCTTGGGGAGGCGGGAGGTTCAGAGGTCAGAGACCAAGAGCAGGGAGGGCAAGCAGCAGAGCTTGAGCACCGGAGGAGGTGGGGGTAGGATGGGCGGGATTATGGGATGGCAGGAGGGTGACATCTGAAGGTGATTAAAGCTTCCCTCCACCCCAGAGATGGAAGACTTGGGTGGCTTCTGTGCCTACTGGGATTTGCAGGGGCCCGCCTGGTGCCAGCGGAGCTCCGTGGGGCCTGGCCCATCCTCTTGACCCCAGTGGCACAGCATTTTCTTTTTTCTCCTGAGCCCAGCCAGGCCCCCAGGGATACCTGTTCCTGCCACTGGTATTCTGACTGGTTTGTTAGCCTGTGGCAGGAGTGGGCAGATCCAGACTTCTCATGCATCCTGCTTGGCCAGTGGTAATTATGAACTTGAGTAATGGATCTTTCACCACAACAAAACAAAGCCATTTTTTACCCTGAAAGGGAATGAGGTAGAAGAGGACCTCACAGATTGGAATGGCTTTTTTCCCTGAAGGAGGGGAGTTTTAGTTTGAAAAGGGGATGATGTGAGTCTTGACACAGGTTTATGCAGTGATTTACATTCTCGTGAGCTACACTTTTTTTTCTGGGAAAACAGACCAAGTGCCTGAAAAATTCAGGAGTCCATACTGATAAAATAAACACTGGCAGGTTTGCATGGGTGTCAGGGTAACCATGGAGCAGGCTCACACCTGGGGACATGCCAGGAGGCTTTTGGTTTTCTTAACAGTCACACTGAGTGAAGTAATTGGACAAACCTCTTCCCAGTCACTTAGTAAGAAGACCTTTGAAAGTTTAATGAGGTAAGGTTGGTGCCAGTCATCCCAGTTTAAAGGGCTGCAAAGGATTTGTTTAGTAATTTGGAAGGCCTTTTATTTTTAAAAAGTACCTTGAAGTTTGCACAATTGGTAGTTTTGACCATCTGTGGTTCTGAATGTTTAGTTCACCTGCCTTCCAAATGAATTCCCATAGTCCTTTTGATTGTGGGTACAAGCGCTCCCCATGCCTTCTAAAGAGGATGTATTCTGCACGTAAAGTTTTATTGATAGCAAATGAAGCCTTCAGTTGGCAGAATTTGCAGGGCAGTCTTGGATATGTCATATTGCAAACTTTCTGGGCTTGAGACCTGTCTGTTCTTAAGTTAATAAGCAAGCTATGGTAAGTGAAAATAAGCAAAAGATGTTATTCTTTTGTTATATTGTCATATTGCAAATATATTCATATACCTTCTCTATGAAGACACAGCATCTGTGTTTCATCTGCCAAGCTCTAAATACAATATTTATATTAAAAACAAAAATGTAACTTCCATTTGCTATGTGGGCATGGCACACAATGGTGTTCTCTGTCAGCTGCTTGGAGGGCTCCCAGGAGCCAATGGCCTCAGGTGGACTGCCTAAGCTTTGGGGATGAGATGCTGAAAACAGAAATAAAAATAATAGTCCTCACTGAAGAGTGTGTTTGTTTTTCTTTGTTTCCAGGGTATGTATTTACATGTAAATAAACATATTTAGATGAACAATATCAGGTGACTAATTGAGATACAAGTAGAGTTTTCAGAGAAGTAGAATAGCATTCTAGGTGACTCTTGGTAAATACTTAGCCTTTTCTTTACTTGTTTTTAATTTCCTTTGCTTTCTAGAATGATCTCCATTTTGCAAAATGTGTAATGGAGTGTTCTCAGTTTGTGGATACTGTCAAATCATATTATTTAGAAGGTCACACTTGGATGATAGAAAAGCTAGAAGAGTGTTATGACAAATCTTCTGTGGTCAATACTAAACAATGAGCAACACTTGCTATCAGCAGGAGTAAAATGGCACCCTTGATTTATGTTTCTTCTTTTATGAAGAACTGATTAGTGGTTTTGCAACTAAGAGTCAAAAATTCTGATCAGCATGCAATTTCCAGCTTTTCTCTTACATCTATGCTATTTAACAGGTAAGGTTTAAATGATATTTCTGATGTCTGTCACTTCTGATATCATAATTTGAAACTCATATCTCAGGGGGTACTTTACAT
>PVJL010016703.1:0-20211 GCA_004026885.1 Lyroderma lyra | reverse complement strand
GTTTTTTTTTTTTTTTTTTTTTTTTTTTTTTTTTTTTTTTTTGCTTTTTGGTATGTGGGTAGCTCCCTGACTGGGGATCGAACCCAGGCCGCAGCGCTGACAGCGGCAGCGCCGAAGCCTTAAGCCACTACACCATCAGGGAACTCCCTCTGGGAAATTCTTAATCTCTCCTTTAATTTTAATTGATATCCTTGCTGGGTAGAGTATTTCTAGTTGTAGGCTCCTGTTTTTTCTTACTTTGAGTATGTCCTGCAATTTTCTTCTGGCCTGCGATGTTGCTATGGAGAAATTTGCTGAGAGCCTTATGAGAGTCTTCTATGGAGAAATTTGCTGAGAGCCTTGTAAGTCAGTTGTTGTCTTTCTCTTGTTGTTCTTAGATTCTTTCTTTCTCTTTAATGTTTGTCATTTCAATTATGATTCGTCTAGACATGGACCTATTTGGGTTCATCTTGATTGGTATTCTCTGTGCTACTTGGGCTTTTGTGTCTATATCTTTTTCCAGGTTAGGGAAGTTTTCAGTCATTATGTTTTTAAACAGCTTCTCAAAACTTTACTATCTCTCTCTTCCCTTTCTGGTACCCATCATGATTCGAATGTTGTTATGCTTGATGTTGTCCCAGAGTACTCTCAAGTAATCCACACATTTAATTTTGTTTTCCTATTTGTTCTTCCATTTGGGTATTTGCAGCTACATTGTCTTCCAAATTGCTTATTTGATTTTCTGCTTCATCCAACCTGTTGTTGATTTTTGTAGTGTATCCTTCATTTCAATTATGGTTTTCTTCATTTCTTATTGGTCTGTTTTATGGTTTTGATGTATTTTTATGGTTATTATCTCTTTGCTGAAGTTTTCAGTAAGTTCCTCAAGCATTCTTACAAACCTTGCTTTGGTAAGTTAATTGTCCTTATTTTATTTAACTGTATTCTGTTTATTTCTTTAGTTCTTTTATTATGTTTTTCTGTTTTCTCATTCTGGTTTCTTCTCTGTGCTTTCTTCTATGTAGTAGGTATATCTCTTATGGGTCTTACTCTTTGTCTTATATAGTACATGTCCTGTGTGGTTCAGTGGTTCAATCTCTTCAATTTACTGTATGTTTAATCTGGGAATGTTCTGTAAGTGTGTTATATGTGTTCTTCAGTAGTAGTTAATTAGTATATCCCTCACAGTACACTGTTAACCATACAAGGGTAATGGCTGAATAACACTGAAACCTTTCTGGACCACTGAAGACAGCCATTTTTGCTAAACTGCAAAGAAAGCCTTCTGCCATTAGTTACATAAGGTTGATCACTCATCCACCTAGAATATCTCCATGTTGACAGGGCAAATCTCTAGGGGGGCTGTGTTCAGTTGGAGAAGAAAAAGTCTAGAAACAAACACACATACATAAAAATATATATAAAACCAACCAACAATCAAACATTTCTTGAGAGCCTCAGAGTTTGCCACACGTAGCATACCATTAGTTGCCCTGTGGGTGGAGGACAGTGGCAGAGCAGCACTGAAAGTTTTTCAAGCAATCTCACATAGTCATTCCTACAAAAAATCCTATGGAAAGTTCTCCACTAGTAGGGCACGAATAATTGCCTGGCCTCCCACAGTTCCTCTATTTGGGCAGAGTAACACTTCAGGGTTTCTGTGAAAACTTGGAGAAAAAAGAAGGGAGAGATTATTAATAATAGTAATAAAATTAAGAAAATAATAAATAAATTAAATGTATGAATTTAAAAATAAAATAGAACATAAAAATAAAAACTATAATATAAAAATATAGAGAGAAAAAATACAAAAAATGAGAAAATTCAAAAAATAAAATTAAACTCATGAAATACAAATGAAGTAAATCATGAAAAAAGATTTGAAAAAATGAAAAAGAAAAAACATGCAGATATTTGAAATTAAAAGATAAATATGACTTAAGAAGAGCAAAAGAACAAAAACCCAAACCAAAATAATAGCTTCTTATTGTTTTCTTTCTTCCTTCCTTTCTCTGGCTACTTCTCTAACTGTATGTCTCTTGGAACACACTTTTAGTTGCCCTGGAGGTGAAGTAGAGTGATACAAATAGTTTTCTGGTAAGTTGCAGATAGTTGATCCTCTAAAGGGTTAAAAAAAACAACAAAACAAAACATGTTTCCGCAATTTTCAGACAGGGCTATATATCTTTCATCAACCTTTATTATTAATATGTATGACTCATTAATTAATGAGTCATATACATTAATTAATCAGCACCTCATACACTGATGAAGAAATATTTAAGATTCTATGGCCCCAAAGATTGAGACTCTTCTACCAAATAGTTCAGAACCAATATGAAATGGATAATTCACTCACCAGTAACTCAAGAAATACCTTGTAAGAATATAGAATGTGTTGAAAACACAACTGTCTTTTACCTCAAATAACCTTTAAAGTGCTTGTGAGAGATAAACAACTGCAACGTATTATGATGCACAATTAAATGTGCTCTACATACATACAGTAGACTATTATTTCCAGACTTTGAAGGACAATGGAATGGGAACTCAGGGGAAGTAACAAAATTGAGAAGACAACATAACTACTATGTACAAGAGGGGAGGAAGGAGGTTGGAGAGAAAATGCTAAGAAATTCACAGAAACAAAATCCTGAAAGTCTCCAACAAACTACTTTGAGTATTTCATTTTTTTTGTTTTTTTCTTTTTTTGGTGGTTCCCTGACTTGGAATTGAACTCAAGCTGCAGTGTTGAGAGTGCTGTAGCCTAACCACTACAACACTGGAGAACCCCCTACTTTAAGTATTTTAAATTGCATCTAAACATTAATGTCAATGAAGTGACAGAATCAAATTTGCACTTAGTGAATAAAGATCACTCTGATTGTACTGAGAAATGAGTGTGAAAAGACAAAATATTGGAGGCAAGAAGACCCTCTATGAAATTATTATGGAAACTTACACTATATATATAAAGATACCCTTGAGAATAGAAATGGCAAAGGGAATGAGAAAAGTGAAATGTCTAAGGAGCTGTTTAAAAGACAACCATATTTCTGTATTTTGCTACATATAATGCACAAATTCTTTGCCCAAATTTGCCAACTAAAAAATAAAGATTTTCATTATGAAAGAGTAGCACTAAATCAATAACCATGTCAATGTATTTAATCCTTTTGTTTATGCTTGTGAGTTAAAGTGTACCTTTAGAAATCAATTACAATGCAAAATGATACCCTGGAATATGATAACAGATATTTTTATATAAAATTTTTATACAAAAAAATGTTTTTACATAAAATTTCTTGAACCTCATATCTGTTCTTGTGTTTTATAATTATTTATTACATAAAATTTTTTGTATCATGTTTAAATTAAATGCAAAAGTGTACTTTTAATACAAAAAACAAGTAAATATAGACAAATAAAAAGTTTAATTAAAAAAATTAAAATGAAAGATTTTTTCTGAAATTTTGGGCCAGAAACTTGGATGCACATTATACATGGCTAAGTACAGTAGCATGAAAAAGATGAAAAAATCAGTGATACTTCCATGTTCCTGAGTTGAATATATGAGGTGTGAATATTGTAGATTGGTAAGGAAGCCATAAATTCATATGGCCTGAAAGATGAAAATGGAGTGGTGTGGCAAAAAGGTTGATTGGGGCCACATTAAATTTGTCTATAAGTAAAATTAAAGTTTTGTTATGTTATTCCAAATGAAATAGGAAATCCTGGTGAGTTTTATTGTTTATGCAATTTATTCTCAGGAAATGAAATAAATGAAAATGAGACTCTGAATAATTCCCAGGTCCCCCATGTATGGCTGGGTAGGCTGTGTACCCCACAAATGCAGGGTATGCAACTAACATAGATTATAATACATATGGCACTGTTCAAGTCACGCAAAGCACAGCAGCCCTTTTTTTACAGAAAATGCTATGTGGTTCTCTAATTTGTTTTCTTTGAATGTCTTCTCTCCTCAGTAAAATAATGAACATCTCTTGAGAAGAGTTTATGTTTTATAATTCTTTTTTATATCTCAAGTTACCTAGCATGATTCTAAATACACAGCTAGCTCTCACAAATAAAAGTGTCTTGGGTCTAGAAACAATAATTTATTTTGATTTTACTACTCTAAGTACATTGTATTCTATTACAGATTGACTCAATTACACTAATTAACTTTAATAGATTATTTTTTATTTCTATAATATGATACTACATTTACATGACTATATTTTTACTAAAGCAATTATAATTACTGATGCATTCAATAACATGTTTTTATTTTTCTTCACTGGTCATTTTTTTACTTGAATATATGTAGTGTTTCTTCCTTACACATTTTTAGAATAAAAATCTTTAGACTATGACTTAGTTTTTTCCAGACTTTATGGTTATATATATCAATGGCCATTATCCCTGCATTTGATTAATAAATCATAAATTTTGCTATCACATAATTATTTCTTTTGTTTCCTGAGAAATACTTATTAACTGTAATGACTAGCAAGTCAATTATGATTTTAGATGTTATATCCTCTACAACTTAAAACTTACTTCAACAGTAAGAATGAATCACATAACACACACACACACACACACACACACACACATATATATTTTCTCAGTGAGAATAAAATAATGTTAGGTTATAGAGACATTGTTCACAGTGCTTTCTAGTAACCATTTTGATTAGAAATTAAATTTATTTTTATCCAAATACTCTGAAGAGGAAACTTTGCAACACTTTGTTTTAGTAACTACTTTGGACATATTTAATGAAGGAAATTCTCTAGCACATCAAAACACAAGGCAAAAGGTCATAGATTTAAAATGAAGTAAATCTCCATTGATTCTTTTCTCTGTTAGGGTTTTTTTACAGTGAATAAATTCAAAAAAGTTTAGCAAGTGCACTATTGATTCATATGATCCTATATGGAAATGGTTTTTACATTGTATTATGTACATAATACCTATTCATTTAAAGAGTTTATTAGGAGATAAAAGTGAGAAAACAAGATAAAACTTTTCCACGTTTGAAAAATTATGTCAATAATAAAATACACTGGTGTCTTATGCTACCAAAATAAAAAACCTACTTAGTTGAAAATAGAGCTGGATCAGAAATATAACTGGTGCACACATATGGTAGCTCATTCAAAAGCATTTTAATATTAATGATGATGGTTTCAGAGAAGAAAAAACATTTTAATACCTAATTGGCTATTAAGATAAGTTTTCATTACAAGGCTTTCAGGTGATTTTTCATTTAAAAGAATATATATATATATATATATATATACATATATATATATATATATGTATATATATATATACATATATATATATGTGTGTGTGTATATATATATATGTATATATATTAGAATATTTATTGTATTCATTTATATAACTAAAAACGTGCTTCAAGTGAATGTAGGTAACAAGAAGTAGGTTAAAATAAATTTCTCAAGAAGAAAACAAAGTTAGTGTTTCATCAAGAAATTAGTCAAGTGCAGATCTCTTCAAAACATTAAGTTATACTCCTTTTGCATTTCATCCCTTTATAAGCAAGACCATAAGTGGACTAGATGGCTATTTGAAATGTGATAGCTATGGCACTTATACATTCATGATCACTTAGCTTAACAGTTTGGGTTGATTCAATTCCTCAATATATTCTACAATGTACACTTATGTGAAACAATAACCAACTATTATATTATGATGTTATATTCTGTATCTGATGTGTTCTGTACTGCCATATTTCAGAATCAAAGTAAATGTCAATCTTTTTTTTAAAAAAGGTTTTAGCTAAATATAAGGTGATGGAAAGAGAACTAAAAAAAAATTAAATTAAATTAAATTAAAAAATAATGAAAGAAAGAAAGAAAGAAAAAAGAGAAAAAGAAAAAATGGCAATATACAAATACAAAATTTGTATTTGCTTTGAAAATAAAATTCTCATGATAATAAACTGTGCTGTATAATAAAAAAAAAGAAAGAAAAAATAAAATAAAATTGTGAGTGTTAAAAAAATAAAAATAAAAATATTTTAGTTTATCTGTATATCATCTAAAAACTTATACTTTTAAAGCAAGGGTCCATTCCTGAATATCATTGAGTAACAATGAATAGAATAAAATGTCTAAAAACTAAGGGCACTTTAAAAATAAAATATGCTTCAATAAACTTTAATTAGTCAGTGTATATGAAATACTGTATATCTGGCTCTGTTCTGGGTACTTTGAGAACTATGCATGCAAGCATACAAACAGGTACACACATGCAGAGAAAGAAAACCCATATGGAACAATTGCAGAAAAAATGATGATAATATTGAAAGGAAAGAATTTCTGAGATACAGAACACACTGATGGTTACCGTGGGATAGGAACTAGAAAAATTTGGGTATGGCTATAAAAAAAAAAAACAACACATGGCATCTCTCTGGTAATGAAAGGGTTTTGTATCTTGATTATGGTGATGATGTGTGTCCATAGAATAAAACTGTATAGCACACCTGTGCATACACATGTGCATGCATCCACAAACATATGTATAAGTAAAACTAAAAAAAATTAATTGAATCAATAGATTTTTGCAATGCCAATATCGTGATTGTAATATCATGCTAAACTTTTAAGGTACAGGGGATCTTGCAGTATTTCTTACAACTTATATGAATATATAATTATCTCAAAATAAAAAAAATTAATTGTTATAAAACACATTTTCTCCATTCTAAATACATGTTTTGACCCCAAATAAAAACATACAATCAATAAACAACAAAATTCCTTCCAGTGAGTAAAAATATTACCATCTCCGTGCAGTAGTAATTTTTCACAAACACACACACAGAAAACAAAACTACGGTGTAACCATTATGTATAAGCAGTCTTGCACAATTGATATGTTCTCAGATTTTCAATTTCATGTAAATTTAAATGAGTTGTAAAGATAATATTTTTTAAATCAATGGTTCCTCATGTCACAGTAATGATAAAATACTATCTTTAAGTTCAGACAGGGGTGGAATTGAAAAGGGTTGGGGAGTGAAAGAAAACCACTATTATAGTCTCACTTTATGTTAATAGCTATGAAGAAAATCACACATATATACAGTATGCTTTTTCTATGTATAGAGACTGCATGAGTTAGGAATGAGGGGTAAAATGAGACCACCATAAAAAACCTCTCAGAATCAGGACTTTATCTACTTTGAATCTCCTGGAAAATATTCAAGCATAGCATTGCTCTTTTACAAATTCACAATGAGAAATAATGTTTCAAATACTGCTCTGAATTTCTTTGGCAAGGAGAAGTTGAAGGTGATAAAAGGCAGGGCGACATGCAAGGACACCTGGTTTTAATGTACGGTATGCTTAGGGCAGATTCCCATTCACATTAAATGATTTCCAGGCAATTCATGTGACTTTGCCTTTTTTTTAATACTCATTTTTATTGTTAGACTTATTGAAGTGACATCTGTTAGCAAGGATTACATAGGTTTCAGGCATACAATTCTACAGTGCATTGTCCACTTGATGTATAATCAGTTTGACTTTGCCTTTTAACTGTCACTTGTCTGGTTGTGATTGGAATTGAAATAGAAATTTCAGTCCCCTCTCACACCAATCTGGAAGCTTCAACTTCTTGGCCTTATCTGTGAAGGCCCACTAAAGAGACTGAATTCTTCTACTGCTCTCAGGGTGAATTGCAGGAATTCAGAAACTCTTTTCTCCAGTTCCCATTCTTCACCTCTACCAGAAGCTCACTCACAGAAGAGCGGAGATAGGGCAACAAGCTGAGGTAAGGAGAGTTTTGAATCAGGGGTCCAAAGACTCAAGGCTTCAGAGAGGTGAAGAGACACAGAATGATGAGGGCTTGCAATATGAGTGAGGGGCAGGGCAGAGTTGAGAACCTGGGGCACTAGGGACTTGAGGAACAGGGCAAGGCCAGAGCACCTGGTGATATTGTTGGGTGGGAATTAGGGCTCACCAACTTTCTGTAGGGTCTCCATGACTTGGGATCTGGTCACCATCTCTACCACTATCTGAAAGAATTAGGTAAGAGTTATCTAATACTGCTAGCACACTGTTAGTAAAAAATACCTTGGTTGGGCTGCCCAATCAAACCTGCCTATGCCACCATCCCTGGGGGCATAGAGCCTGGTTCCTACTTTTAATCACCTGCCTCTGACTAGTATCATGGCATCCTCACTGCCTGCCACATGTTCCGGATTAATTGAACTACTCTGCACAGGTCAGCGAGTCCTCAGACTAAACAACTGAAGAGACTGTTCAGCATATGAAGACAAATGATCCTCTTTGTGTACCCAAGTCTTTCAGAAAACCAATGGGAATTGGCTGTCTGAGAGCGATGACCAATTTCTGACAAAATCTGCTAGCAGGTGCAGCACAGACATGCCATACATGCCCAGCTACTGCATGAATCTTGCACTCTTGAGTGTCACTAATCTGCTGGGTATGGGCATTGGTTCAAAGGACAGATTGTTTACAAACACAGACCCTCATACTTTTCTGACTGCACTCAGTTATCCTGGCCAGGGAGCCCAATGCACTGAGACAACTGGAACTAAGGAGTGACAAGTGCTGTGGAATTGTCTTGGCTTCCACAATCAAAAGAAATCTTACATGTGGCATTTTGTAATCTGATACACCATTGTCAATGCCCCCTTAAAGTTAAATATTTTCCCCATTTGTTTAGCTTTTATATATCTGGCATTTTACATTTTAGGAGACTTGCAGTGTCAATATGAGAGATTCGTACACTTAATTATACTATATTGAAATCATTTAATAAGCGTTCCTGGAGATTCAACAAGAAAAGCTGATGAGGAAACAATATAACAAATGTCCTGTCTTCCAGGACTTTCTCCTACTACTAGGTTTGCTGTTATCTCACTTTCATGTAATTTTCAAACATTTTGACTTTGTCTTTTAAATGGAGGCTCCATTTGATGTCCACATGACATTTTTAAAAGAAAGGGAGAGAGAATCTTTACCTAGAAAGTCTTAATTAAAATAATTTTAAGCAAACTTCCCTAGCTCATATAACTTTAACTATTTACCCAGTCTCTTTTAACAAATTTAAGAACTCAGTCTACCATTGGTTTGTAGGTTCTCTGGAAAACAGTATACCAAATGTTTCAATGGCAGGTGTCAATTTTAAATGTTTCTTCATCAGAAATACAATTTCACCAGGTGTGGATTAGACTGCTACACCTGCTGCTGAGAAGTGCCAAGACAGGCAACATCTTGATATTTCTATATTAATAGAGGGGAGCATGCAAACTTAGCTGGTTCTCATATTTGAGGTGAATCCTATAAAGTAATCTTGGTGATCTAACTTGAACTTGAGATCTTTGATGAAGGTCTGATAACCTGTGGAGCACCAAATAGGTAAAAAAATGGACCTGCAATTAGAAACCAGTGATACCTACAGGCCTGTTACTTCATTCTAAGATTTAAGTTTCACAGTGAACCCAACATTTTTTTAGAAATATAAGTCATTTAAAAGTAAAGTGTTTGTGATCCCATTTCTTTTGAAATGTGTAGGGAATCAGATTGAAAAAATAAATAAAATTGCAAATAAACAGTTATTTTAATTTTATTTTTAGTTACTTGTTGCATTATAAGAACAAATCTTCTTAGAACTAGACAGTTCTACTGTTTGCTTCGACGTTTGAACAGTTCAAACTTTCAAGCCACAATAGCTACCAATGTTAGTAATTGTTTTACTATGTGTTTTCTACAGTAAAATTGTTGAGATAATAGCTCAGAGTTTAAAAAAATGCTCAAAACTCATAAATATGTTTACTTATGGAATACTACAATGTTTGGAAACTGACATTCAAATGTTATCTAAATTGCTTTTAATGACACACACTGAAAATCAGTCCTTAATGTCTGTAGGGTAAATCATATTGTTTTTTGTAAAACACAATGTAGGATTTTTACATTATATGTAAAATTGGAGATATTAAAGAAGCTAGATGCTTACTTTTTATTCTAGTTTCTTAAAAAGCCTTTCATATTAAATGTACAAATGTAATAAAATAATCATTATATATATATATATATATATATATATATATATATATATATATATATGAGTTGTTAGTAATTAAAATATAAAATATGACAACAGATTACCTCTACCGACAAAAAAGCCAATCTATATTTTCTGACCATCTTTCAAATTGTTACCTTTAAAATAAAATACCATTCTGTTTTTCAAAGTTCATTGAATGTCCCATGGTCACATACATATTTCTAATACTTAAGGAGTGAGAAAGAAAAATATTAATAGAGATATTTCAGTTTTCTTTAAAGTGCAATTAAAGATAACACTTAAAGTTTATAAAGTACCAGCTGACTTTAATATAGATATGCAAGGTAATTGGCACATTAAACTATACACTTTTGATTGAGAAAACATATTACTTGAACAACTTGCACAAATGTTTTCATAAAATACTTGTTCAGAACACTTTAACTCTTTCATAAAAAGTTAATCATGTGTAACTTCAACATTATCTTTGCTTACAATTTATTTTTTAATGAGACTACAAAACACAAAATTATAAAAACTGTTTTACAATTCTTCTGTTTCCATTTAATAATGTGCTTTGGGAATTCAGAGAAATCTCATTATTATAAGAAATCCCATTATTATATGCTACACATGCCTAAAAATAAACTTTGTTAATTTTAGCATACATGTATTTGTTTCTTTAGCTTCTAGCTGAATTTGAAAAAAAAATAAAGCTTTATATATGTTAATTAGATGTTAACATCTTCATTTTAAAAACTGCCATTGAAGTGAATCAAAGTGAAATGTACAAGAACTTCAGAAAATTTCAGCCTTTAAAGCCTCTATTTTGAACAGTACATGGTTGAATACGATCCAGTCTGTGTATGTGTTTACATTTGAATGAGGTGTGTGTGTGTGTATGTTTGTGTGTGTGTGTGTGTATGTGTGTATTTCTCCATCAAGTGAAACACATATTAATTATCAATATGTGCCAGACTTTTTCCTAATAACAGAATGTATCTGTCTCCTAAGACATGAAATCTGTAGAAATAAACATGAAAACACAGTATTCAACAAGCATATATTACAACCTGCCTTGCTTTAATTTAATTTCACTATAATTTCACTAAGCCCAGCAAGTACTTTGGATGCAAAGATAAGAAACTTAGAATATATGAAAAAGAGGGAATATCTAAAACATCATTTAAATAATAAAAGGCTTTCTGTTATTAAGAAATCTTAGCTGAGTTTTATCTTGATATGAAATCTTCCTTCTTCTTCCAAAAAATTAAAACTTAGCGTTAGTACTTAAATAAGCATTACTTGTAATTGCTCAAGTTATGAGAAATAATTTACAATTTTGCCTACAGTAAATTCAAAATTACTGAAATACATATTTGAATGTATAATAAAAGGCACTGCACACGCTATGTGCAAGTTATTGGATTAACAATATTAACTATAATGAGAAAAAACATATATGACATATTAAATGTTGCATTGCCCCTCTTTTGGGAGAAACATCAGGATTTCAGTGTCAGTATGAACAGACCATCCAATTGTGTCATCAAGCTTTTCAACAATACGGGAGGCACTAGGACACCTCCAATATTAACATTGCTATGCTTGTGTTAGTTTTTTGTTTTATTTCCAATTTGTTGCTTTTTGATCCTTTTAAAATCAACTCTTTACATTTCAAACTTTCAAATTTTTATATTTCTTTCAGTATTAAGGCAACAGAAGATTAACATTACAGTGATTTATCTGCTCCAAAGTTCTAAAACTACACCTGTACATGGCTACATCTTACACTAATTTAGTGGAAAAAGAGATTGAACTCCTCTTTTCAAAACTAAAGTGTTATGAGGTGATTCCACACAGAAATAATTTCACTTCCCAAAGGGCGATAAAACAAAAACTGATTGATACTAAAATTTGATGTTTTTAAGGTAGAAGTCTGAAATATAACATGACATATTCTAAATGAGATAAACTTTAAAATGAACTTAATGTTGCTTTGTGTGTGTGTGTGTGTGTGTGTGTGTGTGTGTGTGTGTGTGTGTGTATGTGTGTGTGTTTTCTAAAAATTTCATGAGTGTTTCTTAAGAATTGTAGGACCCAAGGAAGACTTCATGAACCTGTCCTCAAAGGCAAGGGAAGTAAAAGCAAAAATAAATGAATGGGACTATATCAAACTAAAAAGCTTCTGTACAGCAAAAGAAACCATCAACAAGGCAAAGACACAGCCAACTGAATGGGAGAAAATATTTGCAAATAACGCATCAGATAAGGGCCTAATATCTAAAATACATAAAGAACTAATAAGACTTAACAACAAGAAATCAAACAACCCAATTGAAAAGTGGGCAGAAGAACTAAACAGACACTTCTCCCATGAAGAAATACAAATGGCCAGCAGACATATGAAAACATGCTCATCCTCATTAGCTATCAGGGAAATGCAAATCAAAACCACAATGAGATACCACCTCACACCTGTGAGAATGGCTATTACAACAAGACAAGGAATAACAAGTGCTGGAGAGAATGTGGAGAAAAAGGACCTCTGGTACACTGCTGGTGGGAGTGCAAACTGGTACAACCACTGTGGAAGGCAGTGTGGAGTTTCCTCAGAAAATTGGGAATGGAGATACCATTTGACCCAGCAATCCCCTTTCCAGGGATTTACCCAAAGAACTTGAAAACCTTTGTCCGCAAATACTTATGTACCCCAATGTTCATCGCAGCACTGTTCACAGTGGCCAAAACATGGAAACAACCAAAGTGCCCTGCAATAGATGACTGGATAAAGAAGCTGTGGTATATATACACAATGGAATATTACTCAACTGTAAGAGAAGATGAAATATTGCCATTTTTGACAAAATGGATGGTCCTGGAGATCATCATGCTAAGTGAAATAAGCCAGACAGAAAAAACAAAGAACTGTATGACTTCACTCATATGTGGAATATAAAACTGAAAGCAAAGACAAAAAGAAATGAACAAACAAATAACCCATGGACACAATCAATAGTTTAATGTTTATTTGGGGACGAGTGGGTTAGGGAGGGGATAAAGGGGAGGGAGTGGGAGAGGAGAAGGGGCAGCTAGGTATAGGGGAATGGGGAGAGAGGTCACATTAGGTGGTGACCTGATTATACATCAAGTTGGCAATGCACTGTAGAATTGTATGCCTGAGGCCTATGTAATCCTTGCTAATAGATGTCACCCCAAGTCTAACAATAAAAATGATTTTAAAAGAAAAGAATTGTACCTGAACCCCTATCATCAATAAGGAACTTCTAACTTCCCTTTTACAGAAGTCTGTTAACCTCAACACCACCTAGGCCCACCACCCCTTTAAATCTTGGCACTGCTAGACTTGTCTGAAAGAAAGAAGGTGGCTATCATTTCATTGTCACCTTCTTTGTTCAGTACAGGCAGGAAACAAAACAAAGAAAGAAAGTGCCACCAAGAAAACATTCTATTTTCATTTATTTATGGGCTGTTTTATTTCTGTAAATATACACCAAAACATAAGATGATAATAGCTAATGAAAAAATGCAGAAACAAGGCATTAGCTTTTCTAACCATGACTATCAGAATGTTAATATGTATTGTCATTACAGGTTCACTTTTGGTATCATCTACTATGTAATATAACAGTTTACTAAAATAAGGTAGGAAGGTGATTCTGCATTTCAGGTAAGCACTACATAGAAATCTGGTTTTGCCTGTGGAGATAGTGGCCTCCACATTCCCACAGAGATCCAGTTAAGTGACAATCCCAGAAGCAGTTCAGCTACTTCCTCTAGAGTTTTATCATTACTTCTGTAAGGTGATTTCAAAACTGCAGGAATGTTACAGGGTGCTAAAAAGCTTCATGCAACATTCTAAACCATAAATTATGTTACTATGAATTAAAACACAACTCTTTTCAATTTTTAAAAAGAAAATAGAAACAGCTAGATTACTATTTTCTGTGATGGTAGTCTTCTGAGGTGGGCTTATCTTCTCAGACATGCATACACTTTACAAATCACCCACATGTTTTATGCTTGAAAGTAGGATCATTCGGAAAACACAACACATGGGAAACAAACATTAGTAAAGTAGAACGGTCTGCTGAGAATCACAGCTACATTCAAAAGTTATGTTTTTGAAAATTTATAACACTTGTTCAAAAGAAGAAAAATAATTTGAAGCTAAAACATGCTTTCCAGTAACTGCTGTTTTTGCTCACAGAACAAGGTGAGCAGCAAGTTGGAGAAGTCACTACAACCTCTGCATATCATGTGACAGCACAGTGAGCCCAAGGTGAGTTGCAAAGGGCACCTTGGTAGAGGCTATATCTCTTAGGTTTCTTGTTCACATCACTAAGCAGCTAAATGGTGAGGACTTCTCTGCTCTAGGATAAACATGCAGAGGAATCAATCTACTTTTCTCTTTTTTTAACTGTAGCCATTGATGGACTCAGCCTAAAATGGCTCCTGAACCGTTATCTTATTCTGTACACCTCTCCCTCCATTCCTTTTTCTCATGGGGTCTCAGCTCTGCTTGGGAAACTGAAATCTATCCTACCTTAGGAAACAAAAATCTTCCCTTGACCAATTAGACATAACCACCTATACTCTCCTCCGCATTTCCCACCATAACCCCTTACCTATGTATCTTCCCCTCACCATGGTTGGGCTGCTGCTTTCCTGTCTTTGTGAGGAAGCCTGGCAGTGTGCCTAGTAAAGCTTGTTACTGTTGCCTTGTGTTTTGGCTCATATCTCTAATAGCTATCGCAAAATTAACTTTACTGCAGAGTTACTTTTTGCTAAGTTTCAATATGACCACTGTGTGGCATTATTTAAGTAATACTGTAAAGTGGGATATAAGACAGAAAAAACAACTTTGAAGAAGTAAAAAGTGGTTCTTTTCTCATAGATGGTGCAAGGCAGAAGTCATGGACACAAAGAATAATATGCAATTTTATTATATACGACAGGAGCCTTTGTCATTTTACAGCCTCTTGCCACAGTCATAGCAAAATTCTTTTTCCTGATGGAAAAGAAAGAACTTTTTAGCCATATTCAGGAGAATTTTATGCAGTGAAAACAGTAGTCATGCCAGGATTGTTCTTCAAAAGTCACCACAGTGGAACACCTACAAAATCTAGTGATGAGGTTCTTGCATCCAGCACACGTCTTAGCCACAAAATTCTTGTAGCAATCCACACAGTAATGCTGGTTCTCCACAGTGCTGAAAGGCTTCCCAGCCAACTTCTTACAGCAGGTAACACACAAAAATCACTCAGCATGCCAGGGCTGATCCTGGTGAGTGATTCTGCCAGATGTGATGGCCTTGTTGCACTCCACAAGACTTTGAAAACTTGGCCTTGTGGCAAGTTATGCAGTAGAACTCCTCCCATTTAGTAATGGAGCTCCCAGTTTCAATGACTTACTTGCAGTTGCTACAGTTGAAGTAGTCTTTGTGCCAGAGGGTCCCCTTATTCTCTATATTCTTATCTCCTGCCATAAATGACTTGTAGCAACCCTTAAAAATTGAGAGAATCTTCCAGTGTGGTGCACTTGTTGCACAGAATCTTGGTGTTTTTGGCCACTAAGTTCTGGCTGGCTGAGAGGTGAAGGCACTTGGTACAGAAAAAGCAAGTATCATTCCAGTAGCTGTTCTTATAGTGCAACTCTTTGGAGGGTGCTTGATGAACTTGCTACAATCCATACAGGTGTTGGCAAACATTCATCAAAGCAGCTCAGGTAGCAGTGGTGGCTGTCCTTCAAAATGTCTTCTCTTGCCAGGGATTTCCCTAGTAGTGACAGTCAAACATTTCAACATGGTAACAACCATTTACCTAAAGTGATCTCACACTGAATGTGTGAAGAATGGATGTATTCAGCAAGGGCTAAGATACAGTTGTCAACAATTTTTAATGTGCTCCCTCAAAGTGCTTGGTAGTGCACCTGCTCATGCCCTGTTGTTTCCTGGACCCAGACCCAGAATCGGTGGTAGTGGAGGCAGCTATGGTGGTGCCACAGGAGCCAACCAGCCTGGATCTGGTCTACAATCAGAGAGGTCTGGGCCTGTGCAAGTGTGTGGTTTGCCAGTTCTGAGGAAAAGGTTTTCACCTGACCCCACAGAGCTGAACAGAGAGAACACACATGCCATGGAGATTGGGCTTAGTAGTGCTTGGACTGACAGACAACTCTGTTCAGTGTTTGTGAGGTTGTTGGGGCTCTGGAGGAAGGTAAGAATATGGTCCTCCCAGATGTCTATGGCTTGTCTTTTAGACAGAAGTTTCTAGAACACAAAGAAATGCCTCTGAGCTCTCCACACACTTGCAAACAGGAGAGGGGATCCGGGAATCAGTAGGGGCTGAAATCAGGCTGTTTCTTAACTTAGAATCCCATGAGAACCCTACTTTCATTTGCTTATCCAGGCCTCAAAGGTGACCAGGGGGATGGTGTGGCTAAAGGTCATGAGTGTAGTTGCACAGCGAAGGCTGGGCTTCCAGGAAAAATTGAAGGCGTGGCCAGGGTTGCATAAAGCAGGGAAACCTTTCCCTGTATAGCTTCCTCATAGACTGCTCTGCCATTGTTCTGAGGATTTAGAGGAGAAAGGCTGCTGGGTTGCAGCTCTGAAGTTTGCAAGATAAAAAATGCCTCCGTCCTTTCTCTTTGCTTTTTCAAACAGGCCTCTAGCAGTAATCACAATCTGCAACATCTTCAGCATAGAGGTCCTAGCAGAGCCTGTTGGAGGCACTGCTGCCCACTACCTGGGAATTGTGCCACCAACTTACAGGGACAAACCTGAAACAGAGGCTGAGACAGAAACCCAGGAGGGGAGGCTCAAAGCGCTGGGACAGCCAGTCCCCTGCTGCTCTAGTCAGCCTTGGTTTCTTGGATTTTCTCTTTCCAAGACTTAGAAAGAACATCATTGTAGCAAAGTGTGTGTGTGTGTGTGTGTGTGTGTGTGTGTGTGTGTGTGTATGGGTGAGGGTG
The DNA here is from genome assembly GCA_004026885.1 of Lyroderma lyra. Taxonomy (NCBI): domain Eukaryota; kingdom Metazoa; phylum Chordata; class Mammalia; order Chiroptera; family Megadermatidae; genus Lyroderma; species Lyroderma lyra. The sequence continues at coordinate 3,159 of PVJL010016703.1, read as the reverse complement.
TCCAGAGGCTCTTTGCATACAGTGGAGTGTTGGAACCACGAGCTACATTTTATCAGCCAGTTCCAAAGATTCAGTTGGGCAGGTCATTTCTGAAAGACTGAGTGAAGAGCTTGACTTTTGCTAGCCTCAATTTTATTCGTCCTGACTTCATGTAGCTTCATCAAGTCCCAAGCCAAAACTTATTGCTTACTGATTATTCTGAAGAAGAATCAACTGTATACTGTGACTTCTAGAAAGTATTGAAAGTATATAGAAAGAAGTTTGTCAATGATTATGCATATACCTACAGAGATTACCAGAGTGGAAGGGGAGTTCCTCTAATGTTCAGACCAGGTAGGAAGATTCAGCAGCACAGCATCTTATTCTGTAAGAGAAAATCCTTCCCCTACAATTTGTAACTCCTGTCACCTTATTTTTCAATATTTCAGAGCAAACATGTGACTGAATACTGCTAAAGTTGGATTACTTTAACTCTTACAATAGCCTTAACCCACAGTTAGTTTTTAAAGTGAAGAATAAATTTTCTACTATGGAAAACATAAGGGAAGACCAATGACTGCCTGTAAGAAAGTCACATTAGGTGGTGAACTTATTATACATCAAGTTGAGAATACACTGTAGAATTGTATGCCTGAAACCTATGTAATCCTTGCTAACAGATGTCACCCCAATAAGTCCAACAATAAAATAAATTTAAAAAAAAAGAAGAAAATTCTAATACTTTCCCTATTAGTAAGACAGAAAATGAAGTATAAAGAAACACTTTTGTTCCAGTAGTGGTTTCTTTTCCAAGTGAGAAAATAGGTACTTCATAATCATTTTTATAATAACTCAAGGATAAAGGTCTTACAAGATTATGAATATACTTGGAATTCTACAAAATATTCCAATGTGTTTATGGTCAAATTCTATAAAGAGGAAAGTTAATAGACTTGTGTTGCTTTGGAGTCTCTATGAATTGTGTGTATTAAAGTTCATGAAAATGCATTTTAAGTCTATTTCTTGAAATTTACTTATATTATTTTATTGTAAATTATTGTAACAAATTTTCTTAAAAGTTTCCTTTAAAGGAACAAATATTTGAATAGGTAAATAACTTGAGCAGAATAATCACTTGATAAAATTGATTGGGGTTCATTTGGTCTAGTAAGCTTTATGTCTTTAGAAAATGCTGAAATAGTTTTGAAGAGAGCCCAATTAAAAATATATTAAACAAATTGCTAGGAGGCATATTTAGAAAGAAACAGCAGGTAAACACATTGTCCCAAACCTCAAAAATTTTAAAATAGTTTCAAATCTTAAAAATAATTGTTAAATTACATTTGGTCCCATTGCTTCACGTTTTTTCATGCATCTTATGGGATCATTTCCAACCAGGCATATTTTTTACCATTTACACAAGTCTATGTGGGGAGAAGACAAGATGGCGACTGGAGAGGAGGTTCCTAAAGCCTCTCCCTGACAACAAAATTGAACGGCCATACAGGAGCCAAGAAAAAGGACCCTGAGTGACAAACTGGCTGTTGAGAAATCCACAAATCACAAGTAAACACCTGAAGGCTGGCGAGAAGGGGGCAAGTTGGGGAGAGGGAAGGAAACAGAGATGGACCACGTGGGATCGGGACGGGATGCCTGCTGACTATTCGGAGTTGCACAGTTTGGGGGAGGGGAGAGAGACTGGGGAGCTGGGGACAGAAGGAGCTTGGGAGCCAGCCTCTGGAACTTTTGAGTGGTAGAAGGGCTGAGTGAGGACTCTGAACTGCAAAGGTAACACCCCAGCTCTAAGCCCCCTGGAGACCTACACAAGGCTGCAGTTCCTGTTCCTAGCCTGCTGCAAAGGCGACCCCGCTGTCTCAGGCCAGGCCCACAGCTTTGGACTTATGAAGTGGGCACTTCCTCGTGCACCCCAGAGTTCTGAAAGCAGTGTGAGCCTTTACACAGCCAAGTACTGAATCAGGGCTGGGAAGAAAGACTGATTTGATTTGCTAGCATTCACCCCAGCTAGCAAAAACAGCTTCCCCAGCAAAGGGCCGAAATCCTCTTGTTGGCCTCTCCCCAGGATATATGCGCATAGCCTCCAAACAGAGTAAGAGATCAGAAACAAGAAACAAACAGCCCACTCTCTCCCAAAACTTGACCCCAAGAGCCATCTAGTGTCTGCCCTACAGCAAGACACCACAAAAGCAATAATCTGGGCAATAAACATAAAATCCTCATGTCAAAGAGGAAGATCCCGGAGGACAGGATGAATTCCTTAAAAACTAAAACTCCTCAGAAAGAACATGAAATTAACCCAGAAGACAGCCTGTTACATCGGGAAGGGTCAAATTTAAGTGACGGAGAATTTAAAGCAGCCACTCTAAAGGCTGTGAGAGAAATGAAAACCTATTGGCAGAACACCATAGCTGAGATAAATAACATAAAAAAAGGATATAAACGACATAAAAAAAGGAACTCTGTGAACTAAAGAACAATTTAACAAAGAAATTCAAAACGTAAGAAAGATTGAGACGGAAATACGAGAAATAAATAATACATAAAAGAAGTGAGAAATGAAATAACTGCCATAGGAAACAGGACCAACCAGATGGAGGAAAGAATTAGTGATATTGAAGAATACAACATGGAAAGAGCTCAAAAAGAGGAAGAGAGGGAATATAGAACTAAAGGATTGAAAGAACTCTGCAAGAGATATCCGACTCCATGAGACAAAACAACATCAGGATAATAGGAATAGAAGAAGGGGCAGAACGATCTACAGAGAGCATACTCAAAAAAATCATAGATGAGAACTTTCCAACCCTATGGAAAGATCTGGAACCACAAGTTCAAGAAGAAAAGAGGTCCCCCAGATACCTGGACCCCAACAGATTTTCTCCAAGACACATGGTACTAAAAATGTCCAAAACTAAAGACAAAGAGAAAATTCTCAAGGCAGCCAGGGAAAAAATAACTATAAACTTTAGAGGAAAACCCATCAGGCTGGCATCAGATTTCTCAGCAGAAACTCTACAAGCCAGGAGAGAGTGGAACCCAATATTCAAAAATTTAAAAGAGAGAAACTTCCAGCCAAGAATAAATTATCCAGCAAAATTATCTTTCAGATATGAAGGTGGAATAAAGACCTTCTCAGACAAACAGAAGCTGAGGGAATTTGCC
>PVJL010016702.1:0-20218 GCA_004026885.1 Lyroderma lyra | reverse complement strand
GTCAGGTTTTACTTGGAAGTCTTTAATCCATTTTGAATTAATTTTAGTATATAGTGACAGTTTATAGCTCAGATTCATTCTTTTGCATAAGTTTTATTCGTTTTCCCAGTATGACTCAACAATTAAAAAAACAAACAAACAACCCAATTAAAAAGTGGGCAGAAGAACTAAACAGACACTTCTCCCACGAAGAAATACACATGGCCAGCAGACATATGAAAAAATGCTCATCCTCATTAGCTATCAGGGAAATGCAAATCAAAACCACAATGAGATACCACCTCACACCTGTGAGAATGGCTGTTATCAACAAGACACGGAATAACAAGTGCTGGGGAGGATGTGGAGAGAAAGGAACTCTGGTACACTGCTGGTGGGAGTGCAAACTGGTACAACCACTGTGGAAGGCAGTGTGGAGGTTCCTCAGAAAATTGGGAATGGAGCTACCATATGACCCAGCAATTCCCCTTCTGGGGACCTACCCAAAAAACTTAAACCTTAGTCCGCAAGGACTTATGTACCCCAATATTCACTGCAGCGCTGTTCAAGGTGGCCAAGACAAGGAAGCAACCAAAATGTTCTTCATTAGCTGATGGGATAAAGCAGCTGTGGTACATACACACAATGGAATATTACTCAGCTATAAGAAAAGATGAAATACTGCCATTTGCAAAAAAATGCATTTAAATTGCATTAGATATTATAAGTAATACAGTATGTTGCTTATGCATAATGACAAGAAAAAAAGTCTGTACATATTTAGTATAGACACACCCATCATAGGCCTAACTGCATAGTACACATCAGCAGCAACATAACATTTTGTATTTCAAATATTTTCTATCCAACTTTGATTGAATGGTGGATTTGAAACCCACAGATACAGAGGACTAATGGTATGTTACAGAATTTTGATAACACATTGGAAACTCACATCCACAGTAATCAGTATTTCAAAATACAGCTTCCTTAGCCTTCAAAGGCCAAAGCAAATTTCAACTCTTCCATCTGGGTAATCTTTAATGCCCCCAAGAGATTGTTCCTTCTCTGGATTAACACAACCTTCCAGTTATGGCTTGTAAAATGATCATCTACACCCTTCCTTTTGTATTTCATTCTATTAGACCATAAATTCTCTGAAAACAGGGGTTATATCTTCTCTACTTAAGTCTCCAGAGTGATACTTTTCAATTCCTACTTTGCCAGCTGTGGCAGAATTTAGTTTCCAAAGACAGCTGCACCAACATCTATTCCAGTCCATCTGCTATCATTACATGTGTCACTGACATTCCTTCAGAGAGTGTCAAACCTTGACCTCTGAGAGATGTGTCTATGTCTACTATTACCCCCCTCAACAGCCCTAACCTAAGTGGACATCAGAAATCGCCTCAATCAGTAGAAGTCAGCAGAAGTCACAGTATGTAATTTTTGACGCTAGGTCATAAAAGGCATTGCCTTGAATTCTTAGATTGTTCTCTGAATAATAGATATAGGTATAATAGAGAACTCCATGGAGGAAAGTGAGATCCTTCCCACCCCCAGTCAACAGCAGGAATTTGCCAGATGAGTGAGCTACCTTGGAAATGGATCCCCAAGCCTTAGTCTAGTCTTCAGATAACTACTGTCCCAGACAAACACCTGGCTGCAATCTCATGACCTCCCCAGCTGAGACCTTTACAAATTCCTGACCCAAAGAAACCAATAATAAATTATTATTGCTGTTTAAGCCACTAAATTTAGAAATATTTTGTTATGAAGCAATGACTAATGAATACAACAGTATAACTCTATACACTATAAAACCTAGGAATCCTTGATATATAAAATCAATGTACTGAACACTACTGGAAACCACAAAACATTTAGCGAAATGCCTTGCAAATAGCACACATTCTATTTTCTTTCCAAATATTAAAGTACATTTTAACAATTTTGAAAGTATTTGATTTTGTAGTCATTTAAGTAACTTACTTTGAGAGAGAATTGTGGACTTAGAAAAACCACTCTAAAGGCAGAGTAGAAATTATATGGAGGGAGAATAATTTCCTTATTAAAACTGTAGTGAAATAACATGATAGGAAAAAACCCTAATGACCATGGGAAATGACCACTAACATCTATTTCTGGCCTTAAAAAAAAGGAGGGGAGCTTCATGTTTTATTCTTGTCAATGCCAAGTTTCTGAAGGTGGAGAAAGAGGTTTTTATTCATAAAGTAACCTTAGAGAATTTTACAGATAAAAATCAACAAGTTCCTTCAATTGAATGTCTGTTATTGACACTGAGCTGGCAGGTGCAGGGGCTTTGCCAAAAGGCTTCTGAGAACAGCATACAGTTCAATCGGCTGCTGTCCCATGCTTGCGTGTCTGAGACATCAGTGACGAGAGTGATATTTCCAACAGAAGATGAGGGAGCTGACACAGAAGTGACTTCCCTTCACTGGGAAGCCAAGCAGGGTTAAACCAATCAGTAATACTTTCTTGGCCGTGGACTTCATAAGGGAATTTACTTCAATCCAAAAGGTTTAGATATCTCCCAGATTCTCCAGAAAAAGACTGCCACGGCCTAAAAATCTGCTTGCTTATCTGCCATGATTCAAAGATCTCTATCTCGTTGCACACTTCCCTTACCACCTACGGTGTGCATGTGGGTCCAGTATGCTGCCCGCTGAGTGCCACTCTACTAGAGCAAGCAAATTCAGTCCAGCAAGTATTTACATAGGCCTGCCATTTCTAGGCACTGGAGGTACATCCTGGGCCACCACAATTATCAAAGTAGTCTCCTCCTTTAATGACCATTTATGGAGAGTGTGCCATATACTAAGTGCTATGAGCACAATGGTGAATAAGAATAAGAACTCCTGACTTCAGCTCAATAGAGAAGACACGCACCCAAGAAATTCCCAATTACAATGCAATAGTACGGCAATAGAGGTATAAATACAGTGCAGTGGGAAGTACTGGGAATGGCTTTTTGGCTCAGCTGGCTAGAGATGGAGGCTGGAAAGAGTAAAGAAAGATTACCTAGGGGAGAAAGACAGCTAAACATGTATCTAAAATTTCTAGTGAAAAGCAGACTCAGAGACACATACACAAAATATGTGAGTTGACCAGAAAAGTGGGGAAGAAACTATCAATAGAAGAGACTACTGAAACTTGAGTTGGGTTTTAAAGTACAGACAGTAGCATTTCACCAGGCAGAAGAGGCAGAGGAGAGGGAGTGAGGGATGGAGAAGGGGAAAAGGGAAGCACAGAGCCATGAAAATATAGAGTATTTTGGTATAGAGTATTCAGAAAGCCATGAGGAGTTTGGAACTGATAGCTCTAATGAATGATTTATCCCACGTATACATGGCCTTTCAAAGACTGTCCTTGAGTGCAAAATGTAAAGCTATCTCATTGCATACTTGGATCTCATAGATTCCCTAGCTTGGATCTCATAGATTTTTCTCCCTGAGCGTGGACAGTGTATGCAATTGTTTGACCCAGAATGGTGACTCTACAAACTGTTTCCCTTAAGAAAAAAAGGAGAAGAGCAATAAGAAGAAAGAGAACCATGATAGCCATAACAGTATTTTCACTAATCATTCTGGTTCACCTACGATTTCTTACTCGAATCCTTTCTTCTCCTTCACAATGACCTTTGCCACCACCACAGTAGCAAAGCTTTAAAATAAAACTCTGGATATGTGCAGTGTGCTGCTTCTGCCTAATAAGCCTAATTCTATCATAGGAAGGAAAAAATGTTATTGTTGTAACGGATACGGGAATACAAAATGTGCAGGGTTAGCAGGATCTGTCTATATAAAGACATGCTAACATTAGCAGAGCTGTAGCTTGAGGTTTTCCCACCCCTTTCCCCTGTAGAAAGAATTTGCAATTCTCTCACTGTGAAAACACGGATGTCAAGAAAATCCCATTCACAACATGAATGTGATGGGAGCATTCACACTTCCATCTACTACTATCGTTGGGAATATCTGTAAAAACAACAGCCATCAGAAGTGGCCACCTGCTTTAATAAAACCCTAGGCAATGCTTTTATCTTGTAAATAATTGGATAACCTTTAAAAGAAAATTCAGAGCCCAGATTTATTTTTCCAACTTTCACAAGACAGTCTTTCTGGAAAGAAAAAAATTCTGAGATACAGAGGGCCTGCCCAACAGGCTATGTTATCAGGCTGGTTAGATCTTCACTGAGCCTATTAGTTTTCTTTTCAAAAAGGGGAAAAGGCAACAACAAAAGACTTCTTGATTAATGTTTAAGCATTGATTTAAGTTTAGTCTCCGGGAAAAGACATACAATGTGGTGGAGAAAGAATTGCAGAATACAAAGGATGTTTCCATTAAGAATCTACAGAATAATCCTAGACAAGTCAGCATGTATGGGATTGATTCTAATTTCCCTTCTGCGAAGTTCGAAAAAACATCCTTTAGGAATATCTGAAGAAATTAAAAAGCATGACAAGTCACTTTACATTTCCAGAATATAAACATTCTTTAAAGAATATAAACAAAGCTAGAATACTGAGAAATCCTGGAATTTCATATTACATACCTGTAAAATATAAATGGAAATAATAATAGAAATAAGGAAAACAACTCTTTATTGAGGACTTACAATGTGCCAGGTACCATGCTAAGCATTTTACATTATTTGATTTCATGCTTAAATAATCTCATGCAGCATAAACCCACTGATAGATGAGAAAAGAAGACTTGGTGATGCCAAAAGTCTGTCAAAAATCATATGGCTAATAAGTGGAGAAGTTATACCTCAAATTAATGTGTGTAACTCTGAAAAATGTTATGCTACCTCTGGTCCAAACAAACCACACTGCTAACCATGCTCAGAGGGTGGGTCCCTTCAACTTTCAGCATTTGAGACTATATAGCATAGGTGAAAAGAACCTCTGATATCTCTGGTTAAAACAAATCTTACGGCTCATTTACCTCCTGACCCCAACACAAAGATTTTTAGTTCATTTGAAATACATGGTAAATCATCCCTTCCATTATGCAATATAGGCCCAACTCCTTAAAATGTTCATACTGTAACGATTTGGAAACAGCAACTTTGGTCAGACTCATACATTGATTAGTAACTATCTGAAATCAATGTGTAAGAGATAAAAATTACACAATTTGGGGAATAAATTGAGACCTTCATGATTGGCAATAGGATGTTAAATAGACTCTTCCAAGTTAGAGTTGCTAATGATTTCTGCATATGGTATACTATATTGTTTGGCTCTAACCATGTAAGTCATAAATGATATTTTTGAAATTTAGTCCATTGATAAAAATCATGGGAAAAGAATACGAGGTATTTAATATCTCACCCAAGTTATAAAAAATGGAAACCCCTCTCATCACCAATACTTACCTGATATAATTTCTGTATTCAGTATTCTTTCATCATGTATGTTAATGAATTAAAACATTGGTGCCTTTAATGGCCTTGTAATTGAGTCAATCTACCTTGGGGAGAGTGTATGGAGAACTGGCTGAGGCCACGTTAGAGTCTGACTGGCTGGGTTCACATCACTGCTTCAGCTTCACTGTGAATCCTTGGACAGTCATTCATTGCCCTGACCTTCTGCACCACTACTGCACAGATGACAAGAACACCTCAGAGGATTAAGTCAAATAATGAATGAACTCAGCAACATGGCTGGGACAGAAGTTCTCATAAATGATTGGTGGTTATTATTATGTGACCCCAAGATTTAATAGCTCCATGGTATTCAATGGTCCTTAAAATTATAATTATCATTCTGCATGTTGACTTTTCAATGGAAAGTAAGCTTATTTAGGGCAGGAGTCATGTATTCTAAATCTCTGATATTATCTATCTTAGTGGGTCCTTGTATTTCCTGGTACACTGCTGAGAACCCCTAGAGGGAAGATGTATCCAGCTTAAATACACACACTCAGACACACACACACACACACACTCTCAGCTGGAAATAGGCAATTCCATAACTTCTCTGTATAAAATACTAAATTTCTTATTTAGGATTTTAGAAAATAGAATTTGTATCTTAGTGAATAATGTGTGGTTTGATAGGTCAGAGATAATTACGGGATGGATCTAAATTCTCACCTTGACCATAGGTCAGTGAACATATATTTCATTCATATTTTATTGCATTTAAGAAACAGAAATGTGTTTCTCCCACACAAATGTACAAACATACACCCTTCTGGAACTATCAGGAGAAACCACTAGTGGTAGGTGTAAGATATACAATTTCAGGCAGGTTATTTTACTCCTCTAAGATTCCTCATCAATAGAGGGAAGATAAAACACCACTTACCTCAGCCTTAGTGGAAGACTAAAATAATCCCTGTGAAGTACTGGGCAGGGATTATGGTAATCCCAGGCTTGTTTTATGGTTAAGAGATCAACTAACATCTCACCATGAGGTCAAGTATAATCTTGCCAAGTAAATTGTTTTCTACTCTCCTAGCTCTGGATTTCACCTGCTACCAGTGAGTAGATTTTCACTAGCCCCAAACTGTACCATACAGGGGGAATAGCAGAAAGAACAATTTAGTATTCCCTACACAAGTCCAGGAAGTTCAAATGCTGTGACAGGCCAGTCATACGGAAAGATGGGTACAATACATTTCATTCAACCTTTCCTACTGATGGGATCTGTCAGAATAAGCAGCAACACTGGAGTTAAGTGCACTAGATCCACATCAGAACAAGAAAGGAGACTAAGATCAGGCTCTCACTGGACCTCCCAGGGGCCTCACTACCTGTCAATATTTATGAGTCAAAAGGAGAAACATCACTTTTAAGAGAGACTACCTGGTTAAAAAATAAAAAAGGAATCTTTATTTCTTCAGATTGTACATGTGGTCCTCAAATTAGTAATTATGCTATAAAGTCATACAAAAAAATGTTGCTTGATTTCATTTAAATTACTTCATTCTCTCAAAGTTTCACTTAAGAATATTTCAGCAGTTTAGATACAATCTGAATCTTTTAATTAAGAAATGGACCAATAGTAACTCATTATAAATCTCATTAGAATTTTGGAAGTATTAAAATAATTAAACATGTAATACATATTTTGTTTCTAAAATACACACTTATGTTTCTCATCAAATAAAACACAATCAAAGACCATATAAAAAATGAATAATAACAGATACATGCTATTACTTTAAAGGTTAAATCTTGTTCTTTTTTTCTGAACCCAATTTCAAGTTGATCTAAAATCTGAAATAAATGATAAGACAACAGAATTCCACAATAATCATCAACTAACGTGCTGGAATTCAGCCTTCTTTTGTCAGATTTAATTTAGACCAAACAAAGCATGCATTAAAGTTACAACTATTGGAAATGTCACACTCAGAGCAAGCTAATAGTGATGAAATGATCAAGTAGCAGTTTATAACACCAATTAGACTTCCATAGAACAAGGGAAGTTAAAAAGGGCTGAGAATTAAAAGCCTTGAAATTATCTAATACACTAACGTAATCTATACACACGATAATCTCTGGAGGAAACATCCCTATCTTTCCACTGAAATCAAGGGCAAGATCTGGAACTCACAGTTGACAGCCCACTAGGCTTCAAAATCATCTTGTATCATGGCCTTTGTCACACTGGACAATAACTGTTTACCTGTTTGTTCTCATTGGCTTAATTTATTAAAATGAGGGACTTTTATCTTTGTATCTGTGGTATCGAGTCAACTGTCTGGCACAGAGTACATGCTCAACAAATGAATGAAAAATTAAGAAATAAAAATTCAGGGTTGTACAGCTCTTATCAAAGCTAAGTAAGGCTTTTCCTCTTCCTTTCCTGTTTTATATCATTTGCTCTTTCCAAACAAGATTAACTCTGGGATTTTCAATCTGGCCTCCCAGAGATCATGGGTAACCACAAAGGTGATTACAGTCTGCTCAATACTTTAAAAAACCTTTCAGAAGCTACATATTTCCTCTCAATTAAATATCTCATTTATGGTTATATTATCCTATGGCTTTGCTTTAGGCTGGGATTATATCAATTGAGCATCGTGACCTATACTGCTCCAGATTAACAGTTAACTATATTATTAGTAAATATTGACAACAAATTAGTTATTACTTAGAAAAATATAGTTTTGTAGTAAATAATTCAATGGATTGGGCCCATATGGTGGAAGAAGATAATAAAATTAGTCTGTAGCGATGGAGACTTGAAAGCACTGGCTTATTATTTGGACCAGTAAGGAGTTTGCTATAAGGTATGGAACAACACACAAAATAGAATAATTTAGTATCCATTTTATTTGAAAAATTCATATTCTAAAATGTCTTATATTTTAAAGCATTGTCTTAGATCCAGCACCCATATTTGGCTCACTGGCAACATGCCACCAATAACTGTTAATTATTATTGCTTTTGAAGTCACCATAAGAAACCCTTGGAGAGGTAGACTAATGAGTGGACCTATAAGTCTGTAATAAACTATTAAAATAAAAAAATCTTGTTATTTTTTGTGAATATACATTTATAAGCAAACTGAAGAAATCCCAATTTCATCATTGTGTGTGAATTTTGTAGGCTAATTAGTACAAAAAGCAATTTGCACTAATTTATTGAGGAAAGAAGGAGCATAAAATTATCTTGACTTATTAATTTAGCATTTTATAGTAAATTGCTTGTATTGTATATTTTTCCCAGTGATAATAATACACCCTTGTCATAGGAAGACAATCTAGAACCTTCTCTTTAAATCCCCATTTTACCTACATTTCAAAGATCGTAAAAGAAAAAAAAATTAGGACAGCTTGTATTCACATCACTCATTAGATCTCTCTCTTCCTCGTAAAACATCATCTATAACCATCTTATAAATTACCATTCACATGCTTTTGACCTTAATTGATGGTGCTAGACTCACTACCTAGGCAGAGCAATTAAGATGTGGGGAGATTTACGTTGTACACGAGTTTCCTAACATTCAGCCCTGAGTAAGTCCACAGGGTAAACATGTTCAGAAGAAAGAGCAATAACTTTAAGACACACGAATTTATTGCCTGCATACGTTATCTAGGCTTCACCTCTTTGTATCCAAAGAAAAATCACCAAACAAACAAACAAAACCCTCCACCAGTTAATTGTTGATTCTTAATGAGCTGCTAGGTATTGTAGAAGGACCACTTAGCTATTTATGAGGAACACTGTACTGGTAATGAAAGACTTGGGCTTCAATTTGGTTCCATTGTACCCCGGCTGAGTGACCTGGAGAAAGACATAATCCTGTTGTGTTTATGTAACCAACAAAGAATGGCTTTGTTTATTTGAGGACCAATCTTATGTGAAGATGCTAGGTAGGAGTAGCATATGTTTCCTGCATACGCCATAGATTTTATAAAGTTATTATATGTGAAAAATTAAGTGACAACTTAGAACCTATATATTTTATAATATATCATTATTGCCCATTTTTAGGAAAATTTGCAAGTAAGATATCTACTCAACTAAACATTACATATTACTCAGTATGCTTTTTATACTAAAGAATTAAATAAAATAAAAATGATAGGAAATTCTATGGCCATGCTTTTTGACAAGTATTTTACTTAGGTTACTGACTTCGTACATATATTGGGCAGGTAAAACTGCAGAGTGCCTGCCATGCTCAGAGCCCCACTGTAACAGAAATAACCACGTGCAGTTGACATCACAGATGACAGGGCAGTGGAGAGCATCTGGTCCAACAGTAGCCAATTTGTAGGCTAATCAGTAGGGACAATAGGTTATATGGGAAAGATATTAATAATTTCCTCTCCCCAGGGTTTGAACTGGAGATACAGAGATTCCAGTTAGTTGATAGTGGGGATGGAAGAGAACAGATACACAAAAACAAAGACAACATGAGTAACTGACTCATGTTGCTGAAAAAGACTCTAATGCTGAGGAAGTAAGGAGGTAACGTGGATGTTCATATAGTGAATTTGGGGTAAATGTACAACTAGCAAATAGTTCAGTGTCTTTGAAGCCCAACTGTATAGCAATTTCTCGTTTTCCTATGAAGTCCAATTTAGGCCCTGTCGCTGAATTCCTATGCAATATGCCCATAGGGTCATGTTTATTGTCATTTTCATTTCCACGGGATGTCTTATGGATGATCCCCTCCCAACTTTTAATCAAAGGACTTAATGTCACTGTAACCCAAAGGAATCTAACATGGATGATTACCCATGGAATAAATTTTGAACATTTTTTATTGTATTTACCCTATGACTATCTTGCTTTAGGACAGGAAGTTTAAGTATATTGCTTTTATTCTTTCTTTTTCAGGTTTTTAAAACATTTATTGGGGTGACATTGATTAGTAAAAATTACATAGGCCCAGGTATACAATTCTACATTACATCTTCTATGTGTTGTATTATATTCATCACCCAGAGTCAGTTCTCTTTCCATCACCATGTATTTGTGTCCCTGTCCCTTTTCCCCGACCCTCCTTACCCTCAGGTAACCAGTAAATTATTGACTGTGTCCATGAGTTTTGTTTCTTTGTTGCTTTCAATTCTATGTTAACAATCAAACTAAATTTTCCATCCTTTTCCCTTATTTTACCCACTCTCCCATCCTTTCTCCTATCTTAAAGAAGTCCCTCTAACATTCTTTGCAGTACTGGTTTGGTGGTGATGTATCTCTTTAGCTTTTCCTTTTCTGAGAAGCTCTTCATCTGTCCTTCAGTTTTGAATGCTAGCCCTGCTGGATACATTATTCTTGGTTGTAGATCCTTGGTTTTCATCACGTTGAATATTTTCCACCAATCCCTTCTGGCCTGTAATGTTTCTGGTGAGAAATCAGCTGAGAATCGAACAGATATCCCTTTATAAGTTACTACTTACATTTCTCTTGCTGTTTTTAGAATTTTCTCATTTTCTTTAACTTTTGTCATTTTAATTATGATGTGTCTCGGTGTGTTCTTGTTTAGGATCATCTTGTTTGGGATTCTCTGTGCATCCTGAACGTATATGTCTATTTCCTTCACCAGGTTAGGAAAATTTTCATTATTTCTTGAAATAATTTCTTGATCCCTTGCTTTTCCTCTGTCCCTTCTGAAACACCTATTATGCTGATATTCTCTCAAACTACCCTCATTTTTTTTGAATTCTCATATCTGTTTTAAATGGGTGTTTTCTGCTGGCTTTTCCTGCAAATCACTGCTTTGAGCTTCTATTTTACCTAGTTTGGTGACTTTTATTCCATTTTTCACTTCAGTTAATATACTCATTATCTCTCTCTGGTCCTTTATAATGGTTTATAAGTCTTCTTTAATGCTTGCTATCTCTCTGTTGGAATTATCATTCAGTTCCTTAAGTATTTTTATAATCATTGCTTTGAGCTCTGTTTCTGATGGGTCATCTGTCCCCATCTCTTTAATTCTCTGGTTTCTAATTATTTTGCAGCCTCTCTGGACCCTCCCAGCTGCAGTTGGTGTTTACTACCGATACTGGGTGGGCAGAGGCCTGTGGTGGAGGGGCATTTGGGGCTTTGTTTTCTTCCTGTGGCTCTGGGGGTCATGCAGGAAGTTTGGGAGTGATTGCACCTTTCTGTTCTCAGTTTGTCCCACCTGCAGATTCTGCCCTGAGCCTTGGGGTCTGCTTTCTGGTATGCTGGTCTTTCAGATCATCTTGGTTGTGAATTGAGAAATTTGTGCATGCAGCGCCCTCTCTCCTTCTTCCTGGCTGGAGCATTTGCACTGCTACCCACTCCTCTGGGAACTGTAGTGAAGTCCAACTGCTCCATTTTGTGGGCTGGTCTGCACCTCCTGGGGCCAAAGTGAGATGAGTGCGGTACCTCATGCCCGACCTCAGAACCTCCTTTCTTACGTCCCTCAGACCAAGAGAGGCTAGGAGCACTCTCCCACCGCTTTCTTCCTCCTCCCTACCCCAGCAGTACAGTTCCAAGCAGGGACCCATGTAGCTGCATCCCTGATTTTCCCTTTTATTTCTCCTTTGTTTAAACCTCTGCCCACCTGCAGATACCTTAATGCCAAGAGTAGGTTTCTTAGCTGTGATTGTGCGTTGTGTACAGGGTCCTTGGTTGAGGTACAGGTGTTTTATTAGTTGTAATCTCCAGAGCAGTTTTTTAGAGGTTCCTCTCATGCTACCATTTTGTTGCACCTTGCTTTTTATTCTTAATCACACAGGCTATTTTGATTCTCTGACTTCATTACCTGTTATATTATCTGAGATGTTTGGAGTTTATTGCATAATAGAAAAAAATCTATTTCTGGTGTTAGCAGAGTACAAAAGTGACGAGGATTAAAATTAGGTCTGTGTATGACACAGTAAAATTTAAATAGAGCAAAAATCAAATCAAACGTGTAACTCAGGACTTTGATAAAGATTCGGAAGAAACCCAGGGAAATCTGAACTAGTAAACAAACAAGCATCTGATTTTTATTTTAATGTTTTATTTCACTTAAAAATAGTTTTGTTTCTCCAAATTTTAATTCATTGTTTCTCAGAAAGTTTGATCACATCTTGTCCTTCCTTTGGTATTTCTCTGGCTACAGAGGTGAAAAGAATTGAACTGTTTTTCATAATCTCTTAACACCTTTCTAATCCTGTTAATAAAATGAGAATTTCTTGCAAGTTGAGTTGGACACAACCACCCTGTATCATTCAAATCCATGAAGATTTACCCCACATTTTTTATTGTCTGTCCTGCAAATCACCCTTAGGATTCCTTGCCTTACTCTAGGATGAGATGTGGTATTACCACCATGCTGGGATTGATGATTTACATAGTAAGAACCTTGAGACTACAAATAGCTCACTCACCCTGCTTTCTCTTTGGTCTCTAATACCTGATATCCCATCCTTGGAACTCTCTTGCTCCTTTATGTCACTGTACATTGTTCCCTATTCAATATTAAGTGCCAGGAGCAGAAATATGCTACATTAAATCACTTGGCTTATAACAGAATATGAAATGAGTCGTAGACACCCTTTCCACTGTGAGGCTTGAGACACTGTCTGGGGAAGGCAAGACAAGGTGGGGAAACCTGAGGTGTCAGACAGAAGCAGGAGCCCCATATGGGGGTGAGAAGAAAAAGATGGGAAAGCAAGCAAGCTTTACTTCTGTCTGCTCTGCCTGTGCTGCACACACACAGCTTTGCTCAACCACAGGATAATAAAAATAACTTTCTGTTGACTTTTATAATATTAAATCTCAAAAGAATAACTTGGCTTCCCCTTCCCAACACAATCCAATAAAGACAGACATTTAAGAAAATTATTCATTGAAAAGTGTAACTGCCCCCTTTTTCTAAAACCGAATGATACAGTGTCTATAAAATCTTTTGAAATACATCTCTCTCTTAGTCACTTTTTTCTAAATCCCTTCACTCTTTTAATTGACTCCAGGGCAATTTAAACATTAGAAGATGTATTGGAGGCAATGTGCTGTGATTGTAAAATATGAATATTTTATGGAAATTAGTCTGGTTTTCTACCAAGTTCATGGAGCAGAGACTCTTTGGATGGATGGATACTTTGAATTAGCTAATGGAAAAAGGTTCTGAGGTGATTTTTTTTTTTTCTTAATCAACGAGCTGCATGCAGGTTTGTGTGAGATATATAGTCAATTGCTGAGAATTTTGGTTTTCAACCTTCTTAATATTGATAAGGCATTACCCCACCACCGCCAACCCACCCATCAGATTGTCTTATTCACCACTTTTCAGGCATGGTTTTAATGTGACTTCAGACCCTCTCCATGGTTTTTCTATTGACTCTAATGGCAATGACAGTTTTTCAAAGAAAATTTCTTCAGCTAGTTTGCTGAGTATCTCAATGCATAAAGTTAGGTGTTATCTGAAGTTAGATGGCTTTAATGAAATGATAAGACATGTATTGGTTTAGCTCTGAAGTGATTTATTTAAGCAATTTCTTTTTCTAGTAGAGTATTATGCTTGGCTCATGACCTGAAAGAGACTTGGCAATTCAAATCCAAATGGCTTTGAGTCTTTGCATATTCATGTATGTTTAACATGCACTATTATAGTAGCAAGTAATGTGAAATGAAATAAACATTTGGAATTTGTAGGCATACAAACTATGAATAGAATGCAATCTTAATAAAAATTGAACCAAAAAGAGGGAAATTATTTTAAAAGATTGAATGATTAGAAATGAGTTTGGCAAAGTGAAATCCCTGCTCATCAGTTAAGTACAATAAATTCTCAAAACAATCTCTTCAAAGTGCATGGTTGAGAGTTATAAACATGTAAGACTAGTTCAAGCTAAAAGTGGAAAATATCAGAAAGGGATAGATTTATTTTCCTTAGACTTTCCTGGCATAAGAAAATGACTTTAACCAGAAATAATAAAATGAAGGCTAATTTAAAGCTAATATTAAGGCAGAATGAACTGTTAACTATTTCTGAAAAGTCAGTGACTAATTGCCCTAAGACTGCTCTTCCTATAAAATTATTATAAAGCTGGGCTCTGCTACCAGAGGCTTTTATTCCATTTGAAAGTAATTAAAGCATTTGCACATACTGCTGATGTAAGTATAAGTGGGTACAACCTCTCTGGAAGATAAAACCCTTAAAAATGTGGTAACTTCTTATCTCAGCAAGACTTCTAAGAACTTATCCTTACAAAATACTTGCAGATAACCAGAGATTTTGCAACAAGAATATTATCCACAATTTTTTAAATTAGTAAAAAACTGGAAACATTTATAAATGTTCAACTATAAGACATTACTTAAACCATGCTGCATTCATCACAAATAATTCTATATAGCCTTTAGAATGATGATTCAGTAGAATATGTAATTACATTGGAAGATGGTAATTATTTACTTTAGATGACAAAAAATTATCATAGACAGGAACATATGCCATAAGAACTATTATATGGAAATGAGCATATGCATATACACAAATATGTATATATAAGGTTGAAAGAAGGTTCATCAAAATATTCACAGCAGTCATCTGTAGATGGTGGTGTCTTCTGAGATTTCCATTTACTTTTCCTTCTATTTTCTAAATTTGATATAATGGATATTAATGCATTTCTAATAAAGATTCAAATTATTTAATAAATATTAAAAAGTCTGAAAAAAGTTGGAGACTTGGAAGATATGTTGCAAATTGCATGATTTCTCAAATAAACATTTTGAGATGAACTATGGTTTATTTATTTGTCCTGTCTCGGAAACATAAGCATTTTTACACTTTCTGATGAACACCCCTGGAGGACAATTTGAAAATACACAGCTCTCCTGACGTGGATTACATGATGTTCCAAAACTATGAGTCAAACTTGTATTTGGCTACTCATAGCTAGTACTTCATGAGCTCAAACAAGTCACCTGAGCCTTTTGTCAGTGAAGAAGAATGGCACATAAACTATATTTCTTATATGTATTATTTCAAGATTAAGGCTTTTAAAAGTTTTAGGGAGAAAATAGAGTTTAAAATTAAATGGGGGCAAAATTTAAGACTACTTAAAGAAATTCCATCCCTCCGATTTAATGAATAGTTACATGTGCCAAAGAAATAAATACATGCAACTTAGGGCTTTCAAATCATGGCCTATTATTAAGTTAGTCATTTCTCAAGGCAATCATGTTTCCTTTAAAATTTTTTCAATTATTCTCCAGGACAAACTTAGTATTGCCCTAGATATCCTTTGCGGCCAGTCTGTGAAAGTCATTTTACAAAAGAAGAGCAGGAACCAAATTCTGTTCTCTATTAAATAGTTCAACCTCAGGATACATTTCTGACTGTACATTCTAATTGATGTCTGGCATCACTGATCAGTTCTGCTGAAGGTGCCCCCAGATTTGTATGAAATGACAAAGTTGAGTGGAGGCTAATGGTAACTTCCTTAGAATCAGGGAACCAAGAGCCTTCATTACTCAGTTAGCTTGAGTAGCGACGCCACATGCAAGCATCTCATTCTGCACAGTCCGAGGAAGTGCCACCAGGTGAGAATTTGGGCACTGGCTCCCTGGCCCTTGATCCTAGTACTTAAGAAAGTAGGGAGCTTATAATGAGGTAGGTGGCTTGTTTCTACTTCTTTCTAATAGACTGCCTCAGTGTGGCTACACCTTTGGCCTAGAAACCCTGGTTTTTCACCTCACATTAAACATTGGTTTTGGCCAAGTCCTTCCAACCAGTGCCCTGAAGTTGCCTACTATTCTCCTCCTTCCTCACCAGCACCTTGCCTCCTACCCCCAACTGCCCACTGTAAGTTTGTTTGCTTAGGACATTGAAAGTAAATGGTGTTCCTATCAGTGGGATGACAAACAAATTGAGTCCTCCGTGTCAAGTGTGACTGTGATGGCAGCAGTTGCAGAAAACACTGCTTGCAGAAAGATTCTGAGGCTGAGGGCTTAATAAAAATGGAGGCCATAATGAATTAGCAGCGTGTGTCACAGGAGGGAGAGAGATGTGGCAGTCTGCTGTGTGTCCTCTGTCCCACCACAAAGAAGTCAGCCTCTGGTTCTGCAACAGAATTTAACATAATGTGGAAACAAATTTTTAATTCACTTACACTGTAATTTCTAATTGTTTCTGAATATTTTAATAATAATCCTTCTCACTTACTTTAAATATATCTTGGCTACCTTATGGATCAAATAAGCAGAAATCTACCCACCATTTACAACATCATTTCTGTAGGGAAAATGCAATTGAAATTTCAAAAAATTGACTTTTACAAATAAATCCTTAGAGCCTAAACCATAAACAGAGGCCTGCACATCCCCCTCTTATAATGAGTCATAGTTCTAGGCAAATATGAACTAACTACTCAATTATTCCTGGTGAATGATATTGAATTAAATAGGAGTTGTATGTTCCTTCAAAATAAGGTGAGTTCTCCATAGTTCTAGAGAAATTTCTTCATTCTGTACTGTCATTCCATTTTCCAAGCCATCTCAAATCAAATCCTAACTTCTCTGCTAAAAAGTACCCAACAGTTCACTCAAAGTTTTCATCCTGTTTTGGAAGATGAAAGGAAAGGAACTGACCAGAAGTTAACGTGACATCCACAAAGGTATGAGCAGGTCCGAGGACTAAGCTGTCCGATAAATGCTGGCAGCTTATTTGCTGTGAACAAAACCAGAGCTGGAGCCAGGGAAGGAGCAAGGGTGTGAGGGCATTACAAGCCCACCGTAAGGGAGGACATCTGCTTTCTTTTCTTGCTCTCTTTTTTATAACTGAATTTCCTACTTCTCTTTGTCTCTCTCCTGCCCCTTCCCACTTTTTTCTTTGCCTTGCTTCCTTCCTAAGGTCTTCTGCTGTTCTCTCCTTTCTCTTTTCTTTTTCTTCTCCTCCTTCCTTTGTCCCTTGCCTCTTACCTATCATTTCTTTCATTTCTCACCTTTCATACCCTCCTCTCCTTCTGTCTTGTGTTCAATCTGAAATAAACCACTGTCAGTTGTGGACAAAAACAAGCAAAGCAGAAGATTATCACTGCAGACTGTAAAACATTGCTGAGCAAGCTATATAATCAGAGGACAAAGCGATCAAAAAGAAAATCTCTACCCGAACTACGTCTTTGCTATAACGAGATTCTCCAAATTTGAGCTTTGATCACATTTCGCATTTATATCTGCCTTTCCTGCTCTGTCCCTTCATTTCCTCAGAAACCTCTTTTCTTTGCTTAATTTCAAAACAGAATCAGCCCCTGACTTCTCCAACACAAAAGCCACTTCTCCAGCCAGAGCACAACCATAACATTGGCACCTGTCTTGAAAGACCCTGGACCAAAGCACTGTTTTTCAAGGTATATTTACAAGGACAAACAGCAACCTTTCAGTTCATGTCAAGCTAGGGACTCTGCAATCTAGGTAGGAAGCATTTTAATTTTTATCATTTACTTAAAAATTGTAAATGATTTTACTTGAAAATTGAATAATGATTGCTTGTGCTAAGACATTTTTGCAAAATCATAGCAGTCAAGGTTCCTATTTCTATTACCATGATTTAGTAAGATATAATCTTAGATGTGAAAAAGATAAATAACTAATATTGAGAATCTTCTAAAAATTATGAAATTACTGGTTCACTAAGTTCTAAGTAATGACTTATTTTTTTTTCCAAAGTAATTTTTTTGACAAATGACAATTTTAGACAGTAGAGTTGTTCAGATTTTATGTGGCATATACTGGTAGAGCTTTAATTTTTTTTTAATAAGGGCTCAAGACATAAGCAAGAGGTAGACAATCTGTGTTGTAACAGGTGATAGAAATATTACTCTTAAGATACATGTGTGTACTAGGCACTTACCCAAGCAACTGCTACTATAGAAATAAGAAAAAGTCCATTTATTTCCATTAGCTGACAATGCTATCAATGTTTATTTTTTGGTTATTCCTCAGCAAAGCAGAGAATAGTTCAAAAAGTGCTCCCACTCCTCTGTGTTGGCCCACTTCCTATACTTTATGGGGTGTCTTTGGACAGAAAGGACCTTGAGAAGTTCTCTAGACTGGAGCTACTCGCAGTGAGGCTCACAGCTATGAACACCAGCACTGACTTGGAAATTGTTTGAAATTCAGGTTCTTGGGCCCATCTCAGATCTCCTGAATCAGCAATGCTGGGGGTGAGGCCAGGAATATGTTTTTTAATTCTGTAACTCCGAAGCCCACTAAAATTGGAGAACTACTGTGTTCTCCCTGACCTTTCTGCCTGCTTTTTTGAGTTGCTCATCAATCCCACATAATCTGCTAGGGTAGCCAGTTTGAAATCCCAAATCAAATTGATTCTTTGTTGTTCTTCAAAGATTATGGGGACAATTTATCATTCTTTAATATCTCAGAGTGAAATAACCTAATACCAGCACATGAAGTACCTACTACTTCTAAAAAGATTTTAAAATTTTTATTCATTTAATTTCTATTAATAGCAACAGAAATGACCTAGTGATTAAAAAAAAAACAGTTAAAAATAACCCTTCTTGATAAAGCGAGTATGTGGAATTTCCCCAAGGATTCTGGTTTTAAAAATGTTGGAAGGAAATATTTTAATACATATATCTTAAAATCATTTAAAAATTTGACAACTTGAATAAATAGCAAAATATTTTGATAAGTAATATTTTAGAAACATTTAAAAATTCAGTTTTATTCTTAGATTCCCAAGCCTGGGAAAATCGTTTATACGACATGACAAAAATAGTAGAACAAAAATATGTAAAGATAGCAAATACAATAAAAAAAGTTTACAATCTACAGAACACTGATAAAATAAAACATTACAGATCTAGACTGAGGTTTTTAAATTTGGGGAGATTAATAAAACTATCAGGAAATAATCTTTTGCTAACTCCGAGCATGAGAGAGAGAGAGAGAGAGAGAGAGAGAGAGAGAGAGACAGAGAGAGATTGATTGATTGATTTACTTTAATAGCAAAGGTAAATATCCAGATACCATGTCTGTGCAAAAGTCTTCTCTTAGATCACTCCTCAGGCACTCTTATGCCCTCTTCCTTGTCTGCCCTGTAGTTAGGGTCATTTAGCCTCCAGGTTCCTGTTTGAGCTGCTTTCATTCTGATCCCTCCACTAAGTTGTTTTCTTTCCTTTCCTGGTCAATGCAGCAGATTTCATGAACGTGCAGGTGTTCACAAAAGACTTAAGATAAAAGTCAGTCCTTGGAAACTGGCTAGTTGTGTTGGGGACAAGAAAGCAACAGCTTGGCTTAGCTGAAAAGAGGTTACGGCAGAGGAGCAGCTATGAGACTGCTGAAACAGTTGTACAGGAGAGATTCTGAAAAGGAGGCATTTCTATTCTAGGCTTCATAAATGACCGATCTCTTCATTCATTAAAAAATATTGAGTGTCTACTGTATCCCACACACGGACTCTTCCCTTGTATGTCTTAATGTCTTATCTTTTAGACATCAGGGAGGAGAAAATTTCAGAAGACTGTGGGAGGACATACCTTACAGAGTCCTCTGAATTGGACTAGAGGAGTAGAAATAGATTCCAAAGAAAGTGATGTTTTAGTTTATAGTTGAACCACAGGAGAAGGAGCCACCCAAACAAAGATGGTGAGGTTGAGTGTGTGTGTGAGTGTGTGTGTGTGTGTGTGTGTGTGTGCACGTGTGTGTGAGAGTGTGTGTGTGTGTGAGTGTGCATGTGTGTGCATATGTGAGTGAGTGTGTGTGTGTGCGCGTGTGTGTGTGCATGTGTGAGTGTGAGTGTGTGTGTGCATGAGTGTGAA
>PVJL010016701.1:0-20216 GCA_004026885.1 Lyroderma lyra | reverse complement strand
ATTTGCAGTCCCATCAATGGTGCATAAGGGTTTTCTGTTCTCCACATTCTCGGCAGTAGTATGGGAACCTTGGCAAGGTTATGACACCCTACTGAGTTGTTTGTTCAGTGCTCCCAACATAAGCACACGGAGGCAATTTCACAAACATAACTTATATTTTGGGAACAACAGCTCTGTTGGTTATTCTACAGAAAGAGTTCCAAAATTGCTTTGAAGGGTGGACTACATGCTGGTGTCAGTGCATAACTTCCCAAGGAAAGTACTTCAAAGGTGACCTTAGCAATATTCAGCAATGAGGTAGGTAGCAATTTTTCTGGGATGGATTCATAAAATTAACTATCTGAACCCATACATTCTGCTCCTTTGGGATGAAATGATCCAAAAATATCGATTCAATTCATCTGGTCTATTGTGTCATTTAAGGCCACTGTATTGGTGTTGATTTTTCTGTCTGAAAGATCAGTCCATTTGTGTGAGTGGAGTGTTAAAGTCCCCTACTATGATTGTGTTACTGTTGATGTCAGCCTTACGTTGGTCAGTGTTTGCTTTATGTATTTAGGTGCTCCTATGTTGGGTGCATAAGTGTTCACAAGAGTGATGCACTCTTATAGAATTGATTCCTTTATAATTATGTAAAATCCTTCTTTGTCTTTCCTTATAGTCTTTGTTTTAGAGTTTATTTTGCCTGACTCTTTTTCTTGTTTCCATTTGCATAAAATATCCTTTTTCATCCCTTTACTTTTAATCTATATGTGTCTTTGCTTCTAAGGTGAGTTTTTTGTAGACAGCATATGCCTGGGTCTTTTTTTATTATTATTATTATCCATTTAGCTACCCTATATGTTTTAATTGGAGCATTTAGTCCACTTAAATTTAAAGTGATTATTGATGGGTACACATTTATCACCATGTTATTATTCATGGATTTTATCTCTTTTGTTTGCTTGTTTTCTGCTTTCTTCTGCTAAAAGTAGTCCTTTTAACATTTCTTGCAACACTTGCCTAGTGGTAGTGAATTTCTTTAGCTTTTTCTTGTTTGGGAAGCTCTTCATCTCTCTTTCAATTTTAAATGGTAGCCTTGCTGGGTAGAATAGTCTTGGTTGTAGGTCCTTGTTTTCATTACTTTGCATATTTCTTGCCACTCCTTTCTGGCCTGCAAAGTTTCTGTTGAGAAATTCTTTGATAGTCTTATGGGAGCGCCATTGTAAGTAAGTAGCTGTCTTTCTCTTGCTGCTTTAGAGATTCTCTCTTTGTCTTTAACCTCTTTTACTCATGATGTGTGCTGGCATAGACCTGGTTGGCTTCACCTTGATTGGGATTCTGTACTTCTTAGACTTGTGTTTCTATTTCCTTCTCCAGGTTAGGGAAGGTTTCAGTTATTATTTCCTCAAATGTTCTCAATCCCTAGCTCCCTTCTTCTCCTTCTGTTACCCCTATGATCCAAATGTTGCTACACTTGATGTTGTCCCAGAATTTGTTCAATCTATACTCATCTAAAAAAAATTTTTTTTCATTTTGCTCTTCCACTTGGGTATTTTCTGCTACCTTGTCTGACAGATACTGATTTGATTTTTTCCTTCAACTAACCTGCTGTTGATTCCTTCTAGTATAGTCTTGATTTCAGTTATTGTATTTTTTATTTCTGACTATATCCTTCTTTATGGTTGCTATCACTTTGTTAAAGTTTTCACTACATTCCATAAGCATTCTTATAACCTGTATTTTATACTTTCTCTGGTAGATTGATCGCCTCCATTTCACATAGCTCTATTTCTGGAGGTTTCTCTCGTTCCTTTATTTGGGCTGTGTTTCTCTGCCTTTTTATTCTGGCTTCCTCTCTGTGTTTGCTTCTATGTAGTAGGTATATATCTTATGTCTCTAAGTCTTTGCTTGGTGGCCTTATGTAGTATGTGTCCTATGGAGTTTAATGGCACAATCTCTCTGATCTCTGATGTGTGTGATCTAGGAGTGCCCCTTGAGTGTGTTGTATGTTTGTTCTTCAGTTGTAGAGTGTCAGAGTAGCACCAAAAGCTCCCCAGACAGTCACTCTTGCTGAAGTCCTCAAGAAAATCTTCCCCTGCTAGTAGGACAGGGATGATAGCTCAGCCACCTAGAGTGCCTTCATGTAGCCAGAGCAATTCCAGGAGGTCTGTGCTCGCAATCTTCACTTGACTTCTTTATATCCTCAGCTATAAGGGCTCTGTTCAGCCAGTCCTCTGATGTTTCCCAAGGTTGAGTGTTCCATTATTCATCTGCAACCTTGATGTGTTCTGGGGAGGCTGTAGGCACAGCATTCACCTTATCTGCCATCTGCTGTGTCTATTTCCTTGAACATCTGCTTTTCACTGGGTACACATTTTCTATGGGCAAGGCATTTTTCTAGGCTCTATAGGAAATGGAGATGTGATGATTAATTTTATGTGTCAACTTCATTAGCCACTGAGTGTTCAGATTAAACATTATTTCTAGCCATGTCTGTGAGGTTGTTTACAGATAAAATTGGCATTTGAATCAGTGGACTCAGTGAAGTAGATTTTCTTCCCCAATATGGGCATTATTATCTAGTTCATTGAGGGCCTGAATTGAACAAAGACTAAGGAAATTTGCCCCCACCATTTTCTTTTTCTGTCTCATAATTAGAACTGAGACATGTCATCTCATCTTCTCTGGGATTTATACCACTGTGTCACCTGCTCCTTAGGACTTAAAATTTTGATTGAATTATACCACTGGCTTTCCTGTGTCTCCAGTTTTCAAACAGCAGATTATTGGACTTCTCATTAGCCTCTATAATTGCATGAGTCAATTCTCTCTCTCTCTCTCTCTTTCTCTCTCTCTCTCTCTCTCTCTCTCTATATATATATATATATATATATATATATATGTATATGTGTGTATGTGTGTGTGTGTGTGTGTGTGTGTGTGTGTGTGTGTGTATATATATATATATATATATATATATATATACACACACACACATATATATTTCTGTTTCTCTGGAGAACCCTGACTAAAACAGATTTTGTTCTTGAGAATCATTCTAGAGGAACAGAGCTTAAGGATGCATTTTCTGAATTGATTCTGGGGTTTCTAGAATTGACTGCATAACATGATTGGCATGATTAGATTTACTGTATTATTTTCATGTATGATGTGCTCCCAATTATAATGTGCTCTCACATTTTTGGCACAGACTTTCAGGAAAAAAATCATGTTTTAATTTTTCAATTCAAATTTTTATTTGTTTATATTTAAGAATTTGTTTTTTGTATTAGAAAAGAATTTTAGCATTTTTAAACATATTATTGTACAAACTATTCTTTGTGACAAATAATTACAAAACACAAGAGCAGATAACAAGTATAAAAAATTTTATATATAAAAATTCTTTTATACATAAAAAATCAATTATCATATTCCAGGGTATTATTTTGCATATAGAATGATTATTGATTTCTAGAGTGACACTTTTAACTCATTAGAATAATTATAAGAATTAGAAACATATATATAGATATGGAATCAGTATCACCCACATATAATGCACATCCTTATTTTTTGCTCACAAATTTGGGCAAAAAGTATGCATTATACATGGAAAAATATGGTAAATATGCTAATGACTCTTTCCAGTTGTAAAGAGAACACTGATAGTCCATGACTTGAACTGATTACAGAGATTCTTAAAATATCTGCACTGGATACTCCTAATTAACCGCTTATAAAAAGAAAGGAGCTGGTGACTCTGTATATGAAACTTTTTAATAGTTTTGAGAAAGCAATGAATATAATGATATTGGCTATTTTCTTCTAATGTTGACAGATGAAGTGGTTAGAAAAAAAGAAAACAACGATGTGCTCACAGCTCAAGTATCTTCTTTCCCAGTAGAAGAGGTCTCCTCAAGCCCAGAAGAAGTGGCCTTTACCTCTAGTGGCAACAACATTTCTACCTCTAGTACCATCATCCTCCCCACTCACGGTGATACAGGCCTTTCCACCTCAGTGTGAGGGAATCAACCCTGCATTGACTGAGGAAAGTGTAATGGCCTCCCTTGAGTCAACTCCTGTTCAAGACAATGCTTACTTTCCTCAGAACATGCTCCCATAATTCACCTTTTCTTATACCTGAGTCTAGGTATAACTAGTCTTAGCTTCCTCGAAGGTGAAGTACAATGTACAACCTATGAAGAGGTGTGTTATCTTCCAAAATAACTACTTGAGTTTTTTAATTTATACAGACAGAAATCCAGGAACATGTTTGGGAATGGATACTAAAAGTGTGAAATTATGGTGGAAGAAACATAAAGTTGGATCAGGCTGCATTTGTTGACATGGGCTTACTCAGCAGATATTCTGAATGTACTTTTGTAGCTCAGGAACTCAGTGCTGTAACAATTTGTTTGGTTGGATGAAGGCTGAACCAAAAGGTATTATACCAACAGTATGCAGGGCTGGGACATGTTTCTCCAAAAGACTATACACTCTCTGATTCAGTATCAAATATATGGCACAGTTTCTCTGATAGCCAAAATTCATGGGTTCAAGAATCAAGGACTAGAAATGGAAGCGAACCATTCACTATCACTCATAGTGACCCAGTTGCAAGATTTCACTTCTTATTTCCATGACTTTTTACTCTGCTGGCCTAGGCATCTTAGTTTAGTGAAGAATGCTTAAATAAGAGACACAACAATGATTCCATTGAACTGAAAGTTAAGACTGTCACCTGACCACTTCACTCTCCTAATACCTCTGAATCTCTAGGCAAATAAGGTAGTTACTGTGTTGACTGAGATGATTGGTCCTGACTACCAAGGGAAAATTAACTGAACTATCCCAATATAAAATTATTGCTAAATTTACATCATAGTATTTACATTATGAGAAATTAAGGAGAAGAATAAACATTACTCTAGGACTTTACTTCTGTTTTCAGTTGTACATACGCTAGTTATTGAGTGTTACAATGAGTAACTTTGCTGTTGTCATTGTTTGGAAATTCAATATAGTTAAATGAGAAATATATGGGTGCTAAATTGATAAGGGGTGGACTTGCAATGATTAATTTTATGCCAAATTGACTGCTGACAGGGTTCCCAGATTAATTATTTCCAGGAATGTATATGAAAATATGTTTTAGATGAGATTAATATTTGAATCAGTGAAATCAGTAAATCGTCCTCACCATTGTGATTGGGTATTATCCAATTCAGGGCCTGAATTGAACAAAAGGCAGAGAAAGGAGGAATTCATCTCCTTCTTTTCTGTCTCACTGCTTGAGCTGAGACATCTCATCTTATCTCCTTCTGACCTCATAATGGAAATTATACCATTGTGTCCCCTGCTTCTTAGCCCTTTAGAGTTGGACTGAATTATACTACTGGCTTTCCTGAGTCTGCAGCTTGAAGAGGGCAGATTGTGGGACTTGTGAGACTTTATAATCATGTGAGCCAATTCCTCATAATTCGTTATCTATCTATCATCTATCTATCTATCTACTATATATTATCTATCTATATATCTAATCTATTTCTTAACAGACTAATACAGAGAATAAAAACTGACACCTGGATTCTATCCTCAAGAAACTTGCCATTTCATTGGGGAAAACCTAACATTAATAGGAGTAATATTTAAATAATAACAAACTAGTATGCACCTGATAAGCTATTAAAAATGCTAAGAAGAAATAGAGATAGAAGAGATTTTAAAATGCTAACATTTTTTGCATATGTGTGAAATATATCAGTTGAATTGTATCACCTTTACATTTTACTATCTTAATGAAAAGCTTACATTTTGGTGAATTGCTGATCAGTAATTCTTTCAGAGCATTGAAATATACTGGTGTTAAATTAAAATGTTTCATTCTTTTGAGATGGTGTTCTTTACTATAGGTTCAGCAATAATTTAACACATCACATGAATTAAATCTTATTATTCTTTAATGTACACAAAATTCTGTGTGAAGCAATTAGGATTGTTTGTTTCTGTAAATGCTGAAAGACAAGAGGGCAGTGGTGTGCTGGAGATGGCTCAATAGAGCAAAGCGTTCAATATTCAGGAATTTTGCCATCTGTTTTTTAAACTGTTAAAAGCTTGTAATTGGCCATAGTGGGAGAGTTTACACTATGGAAAATTGAAAGTAATACAAATGAGTATTTTATTTTTTCTCCCATGTAGAGCCAGTTTAGTACTACACCATGGATGGATACATCCTGGAAAAATTAGACATGTACTTCCCCTAAGTGTTAGAAAATTTCAAGCAGAAGATAGGGTTAAGGCTAAAGGAGTTGTGGACCCAAATTCTGCCCCTTGTCAACCAGGTGAGCTTGTAGATAAACCATAACACGTGCAAGCTAAAACAGAATTTCATGTCCTGTAGCAACCTCTGGAGTGTGACAAACAGTAACCCCAAGTGTCTGTAAGGTAAATAAAACCTGTTTCTTTTCATTTGTTTGTATATACTATTTCTTCTATTTTGAAACTTATCCTTTAATGTTCTTCCCCCAAACCCTTACCCCCACCCTGAAAAATGTTCATGCTCATGAGCACACACGCACTTGCATGCATATTACCTGAGACATCAATATCTACTTTTTAAACATTGCATCTCAATTCAGGACACATCTTTGGAGTTTATTAAGTATTAGCTATATCCTGCCCATATTTGAACAGAGAACTCTCATGCACGGGAACTAAAACTGAAGAGAACCACAAGGCTATATGCGCTACTTCCTTGTCCGGTTATTCATATTTCTTACAGAAATTTAAACATTAGTGCCTAAGGAAGATAGGTAAGGATGTGTGGTTGGGCAAATCACTAAACAGATAAAAAATGACATTTACTTTGTTCTCTTTTCCAATCTAACATATATATACTGAGGTGCCAAAAAAATGCATACACATTTTAAGAGATGTTATGCACATATTACATAAATACTGATGGTAACCACTTTGAGCACCTCTTTTAATTCCAGTTGTCAAATGTGATTTGTATTCATCTTTTTCTTATTAGTATATATTGAGTGTTACAATTTTAATACAGTTTTTTTCCTTTCTTAAATTGTGTATATATTTTTGGCACCCCATATATACCTTGCCTAAGATAATTTCACTGGGAATTTCTGATACCAAAGAAGAATGTCATTCACTGAGTAATCCTCAGTAACACACACCAATATTTACTTCTCTGGTTTAGTATGTTTTTTTGTTGTTGTTGTTTTGTTTTACCACCAATACCACAAATCTTGTCAATATACAGAGTTCTGCAAAAGTAACACCTGGACTTGACTTACAATTTTATTACAAAATCAAAACCATACATACTTATGATTGTGTAATAAAAGATTTTCTATAGATTACCAGCTCATAAAAAAAGGTTGATATTTGTGTAGCCATAAGCATGTATGTAATAAAATCAAAACTCAAGTCTGGCATTACTTCTGCTGGACCCTGTATGTCTTCAGCTTATTAATAAGTTTGCTTCTGAAAGTTTATTTATAAAATCAGATGTTTTGAACTTTTAATTAATTTTGATAGAAATGTTAACTGGTATTGAGGGCCTCAGATTGACTCATTAAAGAATAACTACTTCGTAAGTTGTCCTAAGGAAAGTGCAATAAAAATAGTACTTGGCAAACACTATTAACATCTACATGCATGTTCTTGATGTCTATATGTGCTTGCTTGGGAACCCAGTGAGTTTTGTTCCTCTAATATTTTGACTTAGGAATAAGCAAGCTGAGGCTTTGCTAGGAAAAATAAACTCCTTAGAGTTGCAAAAAATGATGACTTGACACCATCCAGTAGATCTGTCTTTGTAGGCAGGAAAGTTTTTAGAATTGAAATATCACATGCTTCTCATTGCCTTTATCGTAGACTACCATTAAAAATATAAACTCCAGGAATATACTTGTACATTACTACTCTAACTTTGCCAAAGTCACTCTTCTTTTACTTACTTTCAGACCAACCCTTTTACTTGCATACCCTCCCCATTGCAATAAAATTGCTCTATAACTTTTTATTACATCCTCTATATCTTTCCTTGACTTGGCAAAAACCTGGTTAATCCAAGGAATCTTTTTATTTCCTGCAGACCTCTCAAGTATAAGTTACTTACTATCCTGTTTTCCAAATACAATACCAAGAAGAAGACACAGGGCTGCCACTGACCTCGCTTATATGTGCTACTATTCAGTTATTTGCTAATGAGTTTGGAAAAAGAAACAAAACAAACAAACAATAAAAAACAAGAAGAGATGAAACAATACTTTATAGTTGTTTGTTTGTTTCTCTTTGGCACAACAGTCTTTTTCTCGCCATCTCCTTACTTTTTGGTCTTTCTCCCTTCTATGCAACAACAGTTTTGGTGCCTGGTGCTGGGATGTCCTTTCCAGCCCTATTATGTTCCTCAGGCCAATTCCTCTGAAGTCCTTCATGTGCATGATCTTCACTACCACTATTGTAACAACTCACTCTCTTTAGACTTTATTGAAATCTGGAATTTCTCCATAGCTGGTTTCTTATAATTTCACATTCACTATAGTTAACTTCTTGTAGCTCATTTACTTTCTAATTCCCAAAGCTCTACTATTCAATTGCTCTGAAAACTCCCATAAAACACAAAACAGAAAAATTAAATACAGTTCCCAGACAACTACATTTTATCTTAAACTGTCAGACTCATTTTGCCATTGCTCTCTGCTTGCTGACCCAGCTCCCAGAGTACATTACTTATTCACCTTCTCCCTGTTGATCTGATATCTTAAATTTTTATGTACAATATTTCTTGCGATCTAACATTCTCTTTTTCATGCCTAACCCAAGACTGCTAAGCAGTACTAGAGAAAACTCAAGTCATCTTTGATGTTGAAAAAACGCATTTGGATCTTGGCAAGCTCCTTCTTGCATTTCTAATTTCAGCTCAAATGAATCCCTTTTTCTGTCTGTAACTATCTTATTCTCCTGCAGAAGATAGTGCCTACTTCTTCACTGAGAAAAGTAAAATCATTGAGTAAGAACTTCCTTAAATAACTGTCTTGGTACCTACAAATAAGACCAACTTAACTATGAGGTGTTGCGCACAACCCCACACTTTTAGAAGCCTACTAAAATGTTTTAATTTCTTTTAAAATCAGAAGGAAAAACAGAATCTTTTGGTTGCAGAAGATGTTATAAGATATGATATTAGTGTATTTACCTTTATATCAAATATAATTTTTAACATCTTTTATAGAGCCCATCAGGACAAAACGTCCAGGGTCTGTGAAAGTCATGATGCAAAGCCTACTTACAAACTTGCTCCCATTTGCACCTGTTGTGGTGGCAGCCCTCGGTCTCAATATAACTGGTGATGAGTCTCTTGACTACATCTTAACCCTGCAGTTGTTCACTAGACCTGTCTTGCTTTACTCCTTGGAAGACCTTGTTCTATCAGTGACCTGAGAGTTCAGCTGTCTAGTAGCACATACTCCTCAATATATACAATAGTTATGTTCTATAAAGTCACCTCAAGTAGTAAATTAGTTAATAGTAAACCATACTCCTAGGGAAATACAGAGTTGGGTTCCTATGAGCCTCTGGCCATAATATTATGTCAACTAATCAATACACAATCATATTTTATGTGTTTTTTTAAAGTACTGAATGTAATATATGTTTTTGATTCATTAGCATTAAAGAAGTAGCCAACAGCACCATCACTCAGACTTGCACAAAGGGTGTCTACTATGCACATTTTCTCTCTAAGACACATCACCGACTTGTGCTTAGGAGCAATAGCCAGCATTTTAAGCACTTCACTCAGGAGCCACCTTAAATAGCAAAATCACCAACAAAAGCATGAAAAAAAATGGCACTAAATAGAACAATTATGGTATGAGAGTTGAAATCCGAAGGCACAGTGTTGCCTTGTTAGAACTCAGCTGAGAGCATAAACATTAGGAAAGCCAAATTTTTCCCGCTCTGCTTGTACATATGAATGACCATGAAAACACAGTGAGTATTGGCTTCGGGTTTACAAATAAGTGTTTCAAGTAGGTGAGTTAATGAATATGAAATCTGTGAAAAAATGAGAATTGATTATGTCAATGTTATGAACTAAATGTGTCCTACAAAAATTCTATGTTGAAGGTCTAAACATCAGAACCTTAGGATGTTACTGTATTCAGAGATAGGGCCTTTATAGAGGTAATTAAGTTAAAATAAGGGTGTTAAGGCATGCTGTTACCCAGTCTGACTTGTGTCCCTTTTAGGAAAAGGATGTTAAGACAAAGAGAGAGAGACAGGCAGACAGACAGACAGAGAGAGACAGAGAAAGACAGACTGGGAATGCATGAACACAGAGAAAAGACCCTGTGAGGACATAGTAAGAAAGTGACCACATGCAAGCCAACGAGAGAAGCTTTAGGAGAAACTAAACATGTCAACACCTTGATCTTGGATTTCTAGCCTCCAGAACTGTGAGAAAATAAGAATCTATTGCTTAAGCCACCCAGTATTTTATTATTGCAAACTAATACAATAGGCTCAAGAATCTCCTATATTTTACATTTCCAAGGCAAATTTTACATTATTTGGCTTGTTGGCTTCTCAGTGGTATTTGACACACTGGACAAACTATTTTTCTCCTTAAAATTCTTTCCTCTGCTGGCTGTCACTTGCCCTCAGTTTCCCCTCTACAACTGTAACTATTTCTTTGTATTTTTCTTTATGGGAGCCTCGTCACTCAGAGCTCATAAACAGTGCTGTCACTTATGGACCTAAATTCATTTCTCTGCTCTTTTAATTCTATATATTAAAACTCCTTACCATGGTTTGTAAGCTCTACAAAATCTGCTCCCTCTCTGACTTAACTTTTAAGCACTTTTTCCTTTAATTATAATCAAGCCACACAGGAAATTCATTC
Source organism: Lyroderma lyra (assembly GCA_004026885.1). NCBI lineage: Eukaryota > Metazoa > Chordata > Mammalia > Chiroptera > Megadermatidae > Lyroderma > Lyroderma lyra. The sequence continues at coordinate 9,304 of PVJL010016701.1, read as the reverse complement.
CTTCAAACTAACCATGATTCTTTGAGGAGGACTTTTTGCACACCCTGCCACTGCATGGAGCAGTCATTCCATGATGGCACAGGCCTGACTTTTTCAAGGAGTCCCGGGCACCTGCTCATTTAACCGGATCTCACTATCACATACTGGAGTTTACTTGTCTGAATACATGAAAAAGCATTCATATTTGTTTATTTGTTTGTTTGTTTACTTATATATTTAACTGTATTTCTCCTCTAGAATGTTAGATTCATAAAAGAAGAGGTTTAAAAGAATGGGATTAAGAAGTACAATGGGTAGTTATAAAAGAGTCATGGGGATATAAAGCATAGTATTAGGATTATTGTCAATAATATTGTAAAAACTATGAATAGTGTGAGGTGGTTACTAGACTTATTGGGAGATCACTTCATACATTATATAATCATCTAACCAATATACTGTACACCTGAAACTAATATAAAATAATATTGAATGTCAATTATACATTAAAAATATGTCACCAGGATATAACTTACAGCAAAGGGAATATATTCAATAATATTGTAATAGCTGTGTACACTGTCAGACAGGTAATAGATGTACTGGGCTTATCACTTTGTGAGGTGTGTAAATGTCTAATCACTGTGTTGTTTTGTACACCTGAAACTAATTAAAAAAATGAAAAAAATTAAAGAATGGAAATTTGGTTTTGAAATTGAGAAACTCCATGCTATATGTATTTTCTTTGAACATCAATAACAAATAAAAGCTTGAAAATTTTACATTATTATTATAAATGCATCTTATAAAATAATGCCACAAAATTTATTTTCAAATACTAAATACAAGTAGAAGTGCATGAAATTTACATAACTATTTTATACATGTATTTATTTATTCAAGAAAAGCTGAATCTTATTTTCTAGTCAATGTTGTAGGTATTGGGAATACAGAGTATCACTTCCTCATTTCTGTGAATTATGACAAGATTCTTTCCTTGAATAAACTTAGTTGGTCTCCTCTAGCCATCTTCTAGAGTAGGCCACAACCTTGGGCTTCTACATTTATCCTAGCAGAGTCCAGTTACAGCAAAGATCCTGCTAAGTTAATTCAACAGATGCCACCACTCTACCCCCATCACCTTTTCCTTAGCTACAAATCTTCACTTGTTCTTGGTGGATTTGGAGTTGAGCTCAATCTCTTTCTCCTATTTTGATAATATTGACCCCTATCTCAATAGTCCTGAATAAAATCTGCCTTACTGTTTTAACAAGTGTTAGAATAATATTTTCTTTAACATTTGATAAACTTATACTTCAAAAATAGATATGTAATTATCTTATTTAAAAGATAATGCAATTTTAGTGTTTCAGTAATTTGATAGTATGTGTTTTCTAACATTGCACTTACAGTTATATTGAATTTGGCTCTTTGAAAATCTGTATCAGAAAAGTTTAAACTGAAATAAACCAGCACATTTTAGTTGGTTCAAATATGAAGCAGATTTACTGCTATTTCTCCTCTTTATGTCTTTATTCAACTGTATTTTCATGATTCTAGAATCACTGGCATAAAAATTTAATTATCATATGTACTCTTCAGGACCATGTATACTACAAAATGCCAGATTAAAAACATTTTTCCACTTGATGGTTACTTGTAGACACCAGTTCTGTGTCCAGTAAGAAAGTGGTACCACGGACTTAAAGCAAAACATGAAAGAACCAATGTGCCATCTCTTAGGAACACTATTTAACTGTAGAGCTTGGTCTCTGTTTTTTTAATTCATTGTAGACAAAGGCCTTAAGTAATGACCACAATTAGGGCCTTGACAGTTATTTCTGTTTTCTAAAAATGTAATCAACTTTTAATCTTTACTCATATATTGCCTCAGTTTTCTATAACAATATTTTTCAAATAAAGTTTTAAAATATTTGCTAAAAAATGTTGCCTATCAGATGAAATAATTAAAAAAAAACTATTAGTATACTCTTTCATCTTCTGATAGGCTAATGTGGCTAATTAAACAGAGAGTAGCTATTTCCATTAAAAAATCAGATATTTGTCCACCTACCCTTAATGCTGAAGGATTTTCTTAATCTCAAAATTACTGTTCTTAACATACATACATGCATTATGTACAAATAGTTAATTTAAAAACAACAATTTGTAAAGGTATATCTTTCCCATCACATTCATCCCTTTATCTTAAAATTTTACTATATGCAAAACAACATTTTCTCTTTCATACAGAACACTTACACTGATAGCATGCTATTTTCAGTTGACTACACATTTTTGAAAACCTTAAAACACTTTTGAAATACTGATGGTGTTTCAGTGATTAAAGACTTCATAAAAACAATTGAGTCCTGGTGACCCGGGTTTTGCAGAACATCTAAAACAGTGTATGTAATTCCTTTTGTGCTATTAGTTGTAAAATCTCCCACAAATACGATCAGCTGTTACATGTTTTACAAACGATTAAAGTGCTCTGAGTTTACCAATTGAAGTAAATTGAAGTAAAGATTAAGATAGTGTTTTAGTTTTTACATCTGTGTAGACATCATTATTTTAAGCACTAATGACTCTACATATTGAGTAGTTTTAATTCATTGGAAAAGATTCAGTAGAGTTTTTTTCTCTCCCTGTTTAGTTACACCATTTCTCTAGAATATGTAATATAGAGCAACTTGCAGGATGCTAAAATCCTCATGTTCATTTTTCAATATGTAACAATTATATAATATCTCCTAAATGATTTCTTCTTAGTGAGACTGTTGTAAATTAAGCTTTAAAATACCTAAATTATAGTTTCAGTGTTTTAAAATACAAACTTTCACATTGTACAGTGTGCTCCAGAAAGCCATCATTATGCCATGCTTTCTAGCCCATCCCTCTCCTTGCAAGTGTGCTACCTCCCTCCCCATGGAGCTTACGCACATTTAATCAGCAAACAGCTACTGTCTTGAAGCCTATCATCATGTCTTCAAAACTCTGAGAGAATAAAAAGTACAAGGCAGTGTAAAGCTGTTCATTCAGTGTACATGAACAGTAGACACCTACAAATGTTTGTGGACATCAACTCAATTGCACTTCTACTTAGGAAATTCTGTGAAACTGGTGTAGCCTAAGTTCTGGCAGTGTGTGGGTGACAAGGGCATTTCACTGACACAACCAAATATTAATTTTGGATACACGTAAGTGTGATGGGTAGCCATCAATAGGCCATATCATTATGGTAGTTCTCCATGTATTCTGGGCTTTGCTAAATCTTTCATATATTGAAATAAAGGAAAGAGACATATTTGAAAATAATCAAAATTTCAAACTTTAAAAATATCAGTTGATAATATTTCCTTACAACATCCAAGGGCCTTCAACTTAGAAAATATATAGCTAACTTCTCAAGCTTAAAAAAATTAAAATTACATTTGTTATTTTGTTTCCAAATCTTGGAGTTTTTTTCATGTGTGGGAGAGCTTCTATGCTGGGATTTCTGCTTTTTGTTAATTTGTATAAATTTGTTCCAGCATTTCAATTTCTCTTGTAACTCTAATTGTGACTTTGTATGTCATTTGCTTTAATTTCTATTTAACCCACGAAAAAACCCAAGAGAAAAACCATCTGTAATGCATGTCCTAAAACTTAACCAACTTAATAAGATATTTTTCTTAAGGACTGGTTTTCAAGGTTAAAGAGGTAGTCTTTCTTTTGCTTACTTACACAATTTGCAACGCTTTGAGTTTAATTAAGTGACAAAATAAATTGACCACAATGATCAGAAAGTGTTTTGATCCTGATTATTGGGATGGAAATTCTACTTTGCTTTCCCAATAAGTTAGAAACCAGAATCTTTCACCATTAGATCTGACAACAAGAATGTATTCCATATCCCCTGATATAGCTTGTAAGGAGCAACAGGCCAGGGTGTATGTGACCAGAGGTTATAACATTCTGATTTATTATGCTGTAGTCATGAATCTGCCCCATCTGAGACAAGCTCCATCCATCCATTTAGCTGTCATTCCGACTATGATTGTAATGCTATTATGGTGAGGGCCAAGTCCATTGGTCATGCCAGATGTTGTTAAAAATTCAATCCATCCTATGTATGAACACTGACTCCTTCAAACAAAATGTTGAGTGAATTACATATTGAGTGCTGAGTTTCTTGACATTTAATTATCCAGCTCAAAGAAACATACTTCCCTAATTGTTCCTGAGGTTACTGCCTAGCACATAAGTAAAAGGGATTTTGTGAAGGCATTGCATGATGTTGGCAGCTGTAAAAACATTTCAAATTATTGTAATGCCTCTTTTGTGGTTTTTATTTATTTTATTTGGTTTTGCTTATTCCTAATTCCTATATGTCATTAAAAATTGACCATTTTTATCAGTTAGATATATTTTAGAGAGAACATTTGATCATAATATAAAATGTATCTATTTTTACCTTTGTGTTTTATATTACAATCCTTGTACATATGTTAGTATATTATGACTGTAAAAATAAAAGAAAACATTTTTATTTTAATTTAAGTAATCATAGCTAGAACTCAGTTCTATTAACTCCTGGGCTATTGCATGACATAGTAGAAATTAATTTTTCCCTCTCAAAAACTACATGTAATCAGTGAAAAAAAAACTGGATTGTTATTGTTAGTTGCTTTTGTTTACATGTTTCTTACTTTAAAAAAATATGGATAGTTAGTAAGAACCACATGCTTTTACGATTTGGTCCTTTCTATTAGTCTTTGGGAAAAGTCCAGCTTCCTTAGCTGAGAATATGAACTCCTCTAGTCTGTCCATAGATTTTTCTCTTCAGCCCTATTGACAGCTCGACAGTCCATTACCTAATGTGTCAGCTTCTCAGCATAGTATGCTGATTTCTTCTCACTCCCTGGACCCACGTGTCTTGGCTGATACTGACTTAACCACTTTGGATGACTTCCTCTCCTGTCTCCGCCCACTGATATGCTAACATCTCACTTCTGAACTCTTCCCCAAGGCTTTTCTTTTCTATTGAGATATAATTGACATATTGTATTAGTTTCAGGTATATGATGTAATAATCTGATACATGTGTATTGTGAAATGATCACAATAATAGATTTAATTAATATCCATCATTACAATGGAAACTTTTTTTTCTTACAATGGAAACTTTTAATATCTACTATTCTAACATCTTAAAATATACATGTATTACCAACTATGATCATCATGCTGCTTTTACATTCCCAGGACTTATTTATCTTATAACTGGAACTTGTACTTTTTTAACTTTTTTACCTATTTTGCCACTCCCTACTCCATGCCACTAGCAACTACCAACCTGTTCTCTGTATCTATGAGTTTCGTTTTTTTTAGATTCTACAGATAAGTGAGATTATATATAGTGTTTGTCTCACTTGGATTTATTTCACTTAACATAATGCCCTCAAGTTCCATTCATGATGTCACAAATGGCAAGATTTTCTTCTTTTTTATGGCTGAATATTTCATGGTATATTTTATATATGTGTATACATGTATATACACACACATATGTGGTACATGTGTATATATAATTGTCATTGTTATTATTATATGTACCACAATTTTTATCCATTTATCCATCAATGAACACTCAGGTTGTTTCCATGTTTTGGCTATTATAAATAATACAGCAATGAACACTGGGGGTGCAGATATCTTTTCGAGATACTGATTTTTATTTCCTTTAGATAAATACCTAGTAGTGCCATTGTTACAGCCTATAGCATTCCTTTTTTTTCTTTTGTTTTTTGAAGAAACTGTTTTTATAGTGGCTACACCAATTTTCAATCTCATTGGTGGTACATAGGCCTTCTTTTCTCCACATCCTTTCCAACACTTGTTATTTGATTTCTTTTTGATAACAGTCATTCTGACAAGTGTGAGGTGACATCTCACCATAGTTTCGATTTGCATTTTCCTGATGATTAATGATGTTAAGCACCTTTTCATGTACCTATTGGCCATTTGTATGTCTTCTTTGGAAAAATGTCTCTTCATTATTTCTGGTCATTTTTAAAATAATTTTTATTTATTGTGTTTTGTGAGTTGTTTATATATCTTAGATATTAACCCCTCATCACATATGTGATTTGCAAATATTTTCTCCTATTCCATATTTTGCCTTTTCATTTTGTTGATAGTTTCAAAACATTTCTTAAAAAGAAAACTTGTAGCACTCTTTAGAAAGGATAAATAATCCAATCATTATTAAGGTAATTAATTTGTAGGAGCTTACCAAAGTCATGCAGGAAACAGTCAACAAACATTCCAGCTCTTACAAAATATCATTTAATAAATATGGTTTTATGTAATTCTAGTTCAAAATTGTCTTCTACCAATTTTGTCAAAATTATCTTCTACCAATCTAAAATTTCATCAAAATTATATATTCATTACAAAATAAAAATATTTCTATAATTTGGAAAGAGAATTTCAAGATCTTGAAAATTAAGATTTATTTCACACTGTAATTCTATAATTTGGAAAGAGAATTTCAAGATCTTGAAAATTAAGATTTATTTCACACTGTGATTTGGGTAACATTTTTATTTTTAAAACTTTTTAACCTCTGAGACCATCGTTGACATAATTTTTTGTATTTCATATGTTTGCTACTAGAATGACTGGAAAAGTAGGGAAAAACATATTTATCCATTATAGGAGTGGATTTGTGTATTCTCTTAACTAAATAAACGACCATTTTTTAAAAGGTACCTTACACTAATCCTAGACCTTCCATGATTCTTGGAAGTATCTACTGAATATATTCTTGACTCACTGGAAATAATGAAGGAAGAAATGATGGTGTATTCTCAACTTCATAAATATTTAGCAACATCATGCATGCTCATCATATACTAAGGTAGACTTTACAAAACCCATGATGCTGTTAGATGCTCCTGAATGAGCTTCAATGACCTTATCAACTATGTGACAGTAAAACTTTTATGACCCAAATTATATTTAAAGTGTTATTAGTGAAATGCTTCATGAACTCAGCTGGCAGGAAACACAATAATTTACTGACATCCTAGTGACTTGTGGTTTCAGCTTCCAAATGAAAAATTGTTCAACGTCATTTGTGATCTATAAATTGCAATTAAAATAACACTAAAAAAAAACCCCTACATACCTGTTAAAATAACAAAGGATCAAATCAAAACAAAAGAGAAAATCTTGACAGTGCCATTTCTCATGTAGGTGTGAAGCAACAGAAACTCTTGTTCACCGTTGATGGGAATGCACAGCGCCACAGCAACTGTGGAAGACGCCTTGGTTGTTTCTTACAAGGCTAACCTTTTCACACATTTCAGCAGTCATGTTCCTCAAGATTTACCCAACTGGCTTGAAAACATATGTTCACACCATAACCTGCACACCAATATTTATAGCAGCTTTAATCATAATCACCAAAAACTGAAAGCAAACAAGATGTCTTTCAACAGGTGAATGGATCAATACTGTGGTGCAGTCATACAATGGATGGAATACAGAATATGACATAGTAACTTAAATTTATTACAAATAAGAGAAACAACCTCACTGAAGGCAAAGGAGGATATTATACTGACCAGAAACTTTGAAAATGAGTGTGTTCTGTTAGACTAAGGGTTGAAGGAACTGAACGGTAACACTAGTAATCTAGTTAACAAAGTTGGTCCCACAGGGTTAACGTTTAATGATTCTGAAATAATTATACATTTATACTAAAATTTAACAATTAAGTAAATGAATAGTTAATAATTAAAACTACTTTTCTCACTTGTGTAGTGGGAAGTTATAGATAAGCAATGGGAAGAGACTAGAATAGTCTCTGAGTAATGAATTAGAGTGGAAACATTATATGGACTCATATTTAAGTTATGTAGATAGAGATAGGTTACATATAAATATATTTAAGATATGCTTATATAGCCAGGTTGGTATATGCACATCTAATACGTCACTACGTCAACTTAGAAGGCCTGGATCAATAATGCTGCAGTAGCAATAAATGCACCTAGTACTCAGACATTGACTTTTCATGTCATTCTCCAAAAGAGAAACTAGATCTCTTTAAATAAATTACTTACCCTGGGACTGGAACAGGTAACACACAAGATAAGCCTGGAGCATCTTGTAGTGCCATAAAGGAAACAGTGCTGAAAAGAAAGGGAAAAAAAACCATAATGATGGGGACATAGCAAACAGAGGATTCAAGTGCAAGATTTCCCAATAACTTCAGCTGGAAAAATTTGAGTAAGAAAATAAAGTAGTATTAGATTATAATTTAATATATAAAATAAATATTCCTGAGTCTTTACTGGTATAAAAAAATAAAAGAATAAATTTTAACATAGAAGAAAATAACCAAATCTCGTGTACAGAGAATTCCAAATCATTTATGTAGATACTCTACTCTGAAGGAAGTGGGGCATGACTCCCCATTCCTTAAGTGTGGATTGTGTATAATGGCTTTCTTCCAAAGATTACAGTATGGAAAGGGAAGTAAAAAATGAGTAACTTTACAGTGGAGAACCTGACAAGCACTACCTCAGGCCAGGTGATAAAAAGTAAACTTTAAATAAAATTTAAATATCCCATCTAATATAATATACTAATAACACAGGAAACTGGGTATGGAATAAAAAGGAAACTATAATTTTTATCTTGGCAATAATTCTGTAAACTTCTGAAATAAAACTGCTCTAAAACTTTAAAATCTACTAAAAATGATCTCAGGTACACCTACTTAATGTAACAATTATTATTAAACTTTTACTATGTAAAAATTTGATAAAAATCTAAAACTATATATTTTCTAAAACTATTGGACTGTAAGAAAACAGAAAACAGAAAAAGTCTATTTTAAATTTTTGAAACTGTTCAACTTGTTGACAGATATCTCATACCTAAATATCTCAAAGTATTTTGGGGATCTTTAAAACTGGAAGTAAATGTTCTAAATGTATTAAAAACTGTGCTGATAGTCTTTCCATTTAACTCCCTGTACTGTAAGTAGAAATAAAGGGCAATTCAAATGTCATCAATCTTTACAAGTAGCTTTTATGAAATAAATAACAAGTGACAACAAGGCTTTATGGATTTTAGGCAGAAACACGGTGACTACATGCTTTGATCATAATTAACATGACTTTGTTAAACAACATTGATATTTGTTCATTAATCAAAGTTTAGGTTATATTACTTTGGCAGAACTAACTTAAATTTCTGAGTTAAATCAAAACTCTAGAATATTTATTTATTTTTTTTTGTTTTTGTTTTTGTTTTTGTTTTTGTTTTT